>JAOQAZ010000051.1:0-61902 GCA_027945595.1 Fusarium torreyae
ATAAGAGATTTATAATTAATTAATTAAGATTATATAACTTAATAGACTCTTTATTATATATAATAACTAATATAAAAGTAACTAATAGTAGTTTTAATAGTAATATTAGTTAGGAAATAAAATATATAAATAAATATATAAAGCAAAATAATTTTATTTTATTTATAATATATTTTAAAATTAATAAAATAATAGCTTTTTAAATTTTAAAAATTAAAAAACAACAAAAATTAAATAATTAATTAGTTATAACTTAATTAAAGTATTTTAGCTATTTAAGACTTAATTAATTATTATAAGAATATAATACTTATAGGGCCTATAAGACTTATTATAGCTGCTAAAGGCAGCCTAGGCTTCTTATATATTAATATAGAAGGTAGCTTAATTACTATATAATTAAACTAGTTGACTTTTAGTCTATTATACTAGCTTTTTACCTTCCGGAGCTCTTATAATTATTTAATTATATAAATGGGTCTTCTTAGTGCGAAGGTTCTATATTTAATCCCCGATAAGTCGCCCAGTTAGTTAGCATAGCCTTATTATTACATTATATAAGTTAGACCTATAAGGAGCCCTTATAGCTACCTTAGAAGCTAAGATTAGTTATATTGCCTGGGCTTTTAATAGGTCGGAGCCCTTTAGTGCGTTTAGAGGGTTTAATAAGGTTAGGTCGGAATTCCGGGGCTTCTAATTAGTTAGTTAAGTCGCCGAAGGCATAGCGAGTATAAGCCGCAGAGTTGTAATTGCGTGTAGGGGTTATATAGCCTAGAGAGCCTAAGCCCTAGGGCAGTTAAGACCCTTTGTAGGCTAGTGAGAGCCTTAGCTAGTAAGCTATTATAATTAACTCGGGGACTAAGCTATTAAAGAGGGAGGGTAATTATAAGGATATAATACCTATAGGGCCTATAAGACTTATTATAGCTGCTAAAGGCAGCCTAGGCTTTTTATATATTAATATAAAAGGCAGCTTAATTACTATATAATTAAACTAGTTAACTTTTAATTTATTATACTAGCTTTTTACCTTTCGGAGCTCTTATAATTATTTATTTATTTATTTTTATTTATTATAATAATTTAATTACTTAAAAAATTATATTTTTAATATTAATTTATAAGGTAATATTAGTTTATATTAATAATAAATAGTATAATTAATTAACTTTTTATATTAATTATTTAAATTATAATAATTTATTTTTAATTTCTAAGTTATATTAATTTAAGTTTTTTTTATTTATTTAAACTTATAATAATTATTTCTCTTAATATTATAAGGCCTATTATAAAGCTAGTTTTATTAAAGTTTTAAATATTATTTAATTAAATATTATATTTTATAATTATATTTTATATAAGCCTAAATTAGCTATAAATAATAATAGGATTTTTATATTTAACTTTTTAATAATTATATTTCTAAAATAAATATATTTTTAGCTTTAATTATTATTTTATAAAGGTTTAAGCTTAATACTTACTAATAAGAGATATATTATAATTTATTAAAAAAATTTAATTATTATTTTTATAAAATATAATTATAAGGGAAATCTTTATAAATTTAAATTAAAAAAAAATTAAATTATTATTTATTTTTTTAAATTAAATAATTTCTATAATCTTAGGATTTAATTGCGTTATAATTAAATACCCTAATACTAGTAATAAAGTATTATATATAATAAATAATAGGCTTTTATAGCTTATTAAAGACTTATTTTAAGGTTATTTTAAAGTGCTTAAAGTATTAAAAGAATTCTAGCTTTATTAAAAGACTATAATATAATAAGTAATTAAGATCTATTTAATTAAATAGTAATAATATAAAATAAGAGATTTTTAATTTGCATACTTAAATTATCCGCAAGCTTATTAACTATATTAGCTAATAATACTTTTTAAAAATATTTATTTAAATTTATTATATACTTTTAATAATTAATAAGCTAAATTTTATTTTAAGGCTATAAGGTTATTATACTTTAATTAATATTACTATTTTTATTATTATTAATTACTTTTTATTATATTATATAATAATATAAAAGTTGTAATTAAATAATATTTTATTAGTTAAACTTAATATTTCTTTATATTAAAAAGTATTAACTTTTTTTTTTTAAAATATATACCTCTTTAAAAATTTAAATTTTAATAGCTATTTCTAATTTTAAAACTTAATTATATAATTTCTTTAAATAAACTTCTATTTTTAATACTTATTTTTTATTTTTATCTTTCCCTTATAATATAAGAAATTATAGCCTTAGCTTAAACTTATAGGCTTATAAGCTATATTATTTAATCCTTTAGATTTATAATAAAAGCATTCTTAGTATTATTATTAAAGCCCCTTATTAGCTTTTTTTTTTTAATAAATTAAGCTTTTTTTAAAGCTATTTTTATTAGCTTTTAAAAAGACTATTAAGAAAAAAAATTTTATAGCTAAAAATTATTTAATTAATAATATTTTTTAGCCTTTTTATATTTAACTTTTAAGCTTATATTTTAATAATTACTTTTTTTTAGCTTTTTGCGCTTTTTAAAAAGTAGCTTTTTTATTACTAATTTAAGATTTAAAAAAGAAATAATTATTTTAGCCTTATATTTAAGTTATAAACCTCTATTATAAGCTTATATATTTAATAATAACTTTTATTTTATTTATAATTATAATTAGCTTTATTAATTAAAAATAAAAGCTTAAGTAATTAACTTATAAGTTTATTTAATTTTAAATAAGTTAATTAATAAGTAATTAAGTTTAAATAGCTTATTAAAAATAGCTAGGTAAGTAAGTTAATTAAAGAAAGTTTTACTTAATAGGTAAAAAGTTTTATACTTAATAGTAGTTTTATAAGCTATTTATTTTAAATAAAGTTAGTTAAGGTAATATTATTATAGCTATAATTAAAAGTAATTTTATTAATTTAAATTACTAAGCTATTAAGTTAAATATTAAGTTATTATTATTAATATTATTAAAGCTTTTAAGATATTTAAATCCCTTTATAATAATACTAAATTAAGGCAAAAAAAAAAAAATTTAAAGTTATTATAATATTTAAATTATATAAAATAATATAATTAATATAATTAATATTAAATTATTTAATCTACCTTTTAAAGTAATATTATAATATTATAAATAGCTATTATTTTTAAAAAATTTTATTCTTATTAATATTAATATTTCTCCTTACTTACTTATTATATATACTATTTATTAGATTAATACCCTAAAGAACGATCACGTGATTCTTAAAGAAAAACTTTTCTCTTAGAGCACTATATCTAGTAGACTATTTCTCAACTGTGACATGCAGAAGATTAATAAAGTCCCCTGCGATTAAACTAGGATAGCTTCTGTGATATTCACCTTCTTTTTGACATAATGAATTCCTCCTTTCAGAGCCGAGAATTGTCTGGATTATTTAGACGGCTACCGGCCGAGGTAATCGATCAGATATTCTTCCAACTATCCAACATCGACATCAAGAATCTACGTCAAACATGCACTTATTTCAACGAAACCGCACATCTTCAACTTACTCGCCTATTTCTTTCGCCCAATTTACGCGATATAGAGGTCTTTAGGGCCGTTGCAGATCACGAAACCTTTCGGGTAGAGGTCATAGAGATCATTTATGATGATGCGCGCTTCGATCATGCGAATGAAATGGAGGGGAAGTCGGATTATAATTATGAAAAGGATATCGGCGAGGTCACAGGAGTTCCTCCCTGGTACCGCGACGTCTACCGTGAGAACCGCAAACTCATCGGGTATTACGACTCACGCCACACCCAAATTAAAGATGACTTTCAACATCCACTAAGTCCATCAGAATCATTCAAGCATTTTCAAAGATTATCACAGGAGCAGCAAGAGGTAATCGCCACAAATAGGGATGCGGATGCACTTACCTATGGGCTATTGCGATTTCCGAATCTAAGAAGAGTAGTGGTTAGTCCTGCGGCCCATGGAATGCCTGGACGGCCCTTTTATGCTACACCCTCCATCAGATCACTCCCACGTAGGCTGCTCTACCCTATTCCGCGTGGTTGGCCCATCACAAAATGCCACGACAATTATCCAGAAGCGGAGGCTTGGGACGGCCCAGAGAAGGATAAATGGCGTGGCTATTGTCTCGTTAGTCGCATTATTGCTCAACACCTACGCGAGAACCCAGGGAGCAAATTGGCCGATCTCGTCACTGATACTAATCAGCTCCGGACTGGGATCAGCTGTCGTATCTTTGACGAGGCTGAGAATAGTGAGAGAAGAGATCTGATCACTATCTTGAGTCAACCTGGATTTTCACGCCTTGACCTTTCACTATACTGCGCAAACCAGCACGAGGTGAATTGGTCTTCTTTTCGCAGTGGCCATCTACGCAATACACTCGCTAGAGCGACCAGCATCAAGCGCATCAGTCTATTCACAAATATCGCAGTCCCTGGCGAGCTCGATGACCCCGATGAAGACGGCGAAGAGCACTTTATTCCTTTGCGTAATGTCTTCCCTGTTGATGATTGGCATCAACTTCGACATTTCGGCCTCTGTCGTTTCATCGTTAAAAAGGACAATGTTGTCGAGTTTCTTGGAGCGTTACCGCCAACATTGGGGTCGGTCGAGCTCAGCTTCCTGATTTTCCTTCCCGATCAAGGCGACTATCACGCTCTGATGCAAAATATGCGTGAAAAGTTGGACTGGTGTGAGCGAAGACCAGAAGACCAGCCCAAAATACGTGTTCGCGTTGACGTTGATTATGAAAGGATTCTTGGCGCTGTGCTGATGGATATTAGTCGTGAAGTAGCCAATTTCATGTATCACGACGGCGAGAACCCATTTGACGAAGATGAAGGATGGGGTTGGTTTACTGAAATTCCTCCAGGGGTTGGGATGCTTTTGGATGCATTTGACTCTGAGTCTGAATCTGAGATGAGGAGATGAGGATGATGAGGTTTTGTTTATGTCTTGCTATTTTTAGTCGTTAAGTTAGTTTGGCCCTAACTACAGTAATCGGAAGTGTTACAAGTGGTTACCCGAGAGTTAACCTCTACCTGATACAATCGTTCCTTTTATTAAACCTAATATAACCTATTAAGCCACCTAATAAACTGTTTCTCGCAGTTTAAGACTTTTAATTTTAAACTAGGTATTACTAGAAATAAAATAACCAGCATATATATATATTTATATTCTTAGCTAGTTAAATAAGATATAAAATATATAAAATTTATTATAACTTTTATAATAAGTCTATAAATTAATATTATTTTAATAAGTTATTATTAAAAATACTAAAAAAATAAGTTTTAAAATATGACTCTTTATAGACTTTTATACCCAGTTTAAGAAATTAAACTAGGTATAAAAGTCTGGGGTGTTAACTGAGCGCTAACTATCGATCGACCCTGCGAGGCGCCTCCTCGTTGGTTCAAATCAGCAAGCATAGTCAACCTTCTTTTTAGGGGAAAATCAGCCGCTCTGCTCCGCCTTGTTTACACAGCTCTTTTTTACCTTGTGCAACAGCCTAGTGCTTACCAGAGCGTCATAATGGCTTGGCTATGCTTATCTCTCTGGGGGCCAAGACTACTATAAGAACTGACAAAACGGCACTCTGATGTGCTATTATCGACAGAACATTTCATAGTCTTTAACTCTGTCCAAACAAGAGTTGAGCGATCTAAAGGACTTTGTTTCTTTTCGCATTCTCGTCTTTTTATTTCAATTTCTTTTTCTCCCCTACCATATTTTACGCACTTGTTAGCTGTGAATCGTCATCATCATCATGGCCCCCAGCGCTGTGGGCTCGAACCTGTGCACTTCAGCATCCTGCGTACACATCGCTTCAGAAATTCTTGGAAGTCTGGCTCTAAACTACAACGAGATTGACCCCTGCGAAGATTTTGAACAATGTAAGACATACCATACGCACACACGTCCTCAGTTCATAATTAGTCAAGTCTGACCCTCAACATAGATGCTTGCGGCAACTGGGCTGCTCGTCACGAGATTCCCGCGGGCCAAGAGTCTACGAGCGGCCTCACTCTGGCCTCAGAGAATGTCTTTAGCGCCTTGAGACGGATCCTTGAGAGTCCGTACCCTACCGGCGACGACGCTGGATGGATCACTGTCAACTTGACTAAGGAACAATCGAAGGCGGACAAGAAAAACTTCGCCAAGATCCAAGACACTTATCAGATCTGCACCAACTACACGGCACTCGAAGAAGAGGGTCTTCAAACTCTGCAGAAGGTTGCCAAGACAGTTGTCGAGTTGTACCCTGCTACTCCAGCATCAGGCAATAAGACTGCCGTAAACTCGACACAGAGCTCTGCTGCCTTGGGTAAGACTCTGACATTCTTCGAGAGCGTCGGAATCCAGACGTTCCAACGATTCGTTGTCAAGCAGCAAGACCTGGATCCCGACGAGGTCCAACTCACGGCGTTTCCTGTGCAGCTGGAAGATTTGGTTCTCCCTACTACCAAAGAGGATACCGAAGAATATATCAAGATCGCTACTCAGCTCATGACCGCCGTTTATCCCTCCAAAATCACCACCGAAACTGCTGCCAAGCTTGTCACATCGGTTATCGAGTTGGAGGGTAAACTAGTGGCTGCTTCTGCTTTGGCTCAGCAAAACGGATCTGCATCCTCCCTTGTCTCAGTTGCTGATGCAAAGAAGGAGCTTCCTGCGCTGAACTACGAGTACGTGATCGAGCAACTTGCTCCAAACAACTGGACAGGTGACATCCAGTTCATCGCTCCCGCGTATTTCGCCAACGCGTCCGAAATTATCTCCAAAACTCCGGCTACAACTCTCCAGGCATACTTTGTGTGGAAGGCTATCACTTCCCTCTCAGTCTATGTTGAGACCGACCTAACCAACACCTACAACGACTTCTCCACTAAGATCAAGGGCCTGGATCCCGAGAGCCCGTCACCGCGGTGGAAGCGCTGTATTTCCCTACTCAATTTAGGAGTTCAATGGACCACAGCCTCCGAGATCACGAGACAGTTTGTCGGTCCATCAGGCCTAACATGGATCCTCTCGCGATTCTTCGTGGATAAGCACTTTACACCCGAAGCCAATAAGCTCACCTCCGATCTGGTGCAACATATCAAGGACTCCTTTTCAGAGCGCATAGAGTCACGGGACTGGGCAACCGACAAGGTCAAGAAGGCCTCTATCGAGAAGCTCGAGGCTATGCAGAAGATGATTGGTCTTCCTATGCAACCTGATGCTGTAGACCCTATTGCCCTTCAAAAGTACTACTCTGATGTCAAGATCCAGCCCTCTTTGGCCTTGAACGCGCTGGAATTTGCCAATTCTCAGGTCAAAAGACAGTGGATGACTCTGGGAAAGCCATTCAACAGGGGCCAGTTCTTCTTTAGCACCTTGGAAACCAACGCATACCATGCCCGCACTATGAACCAGATCGTTCTCTTCGCAGGCTTCCAACAGTTCCCGCTTTATGATGTAGAATTCCCATCTTATCTCCTCTACGGTGGAATGGGTAGCGTGGTCGGACACGAGATCACCCATGGCTTTGATAATACCGGCCGCCAAGCTGATAAGACCGGCAACCTAACGGAGTGGTGGGACAACAAATCGATCGAGGCCTTTGAAGAAAAGACTGAGTGTTTCGTCAAACAGTATAACAACTTCACCGTCCTGGCGCCCAATGGAACAAAGGTACATGTCAATGGCGAACTCACGCTTGGTGAGAATATCGCCGATGCCGGCGGCGTGGCTTCTAGCTATGAGGCCTGGAAGAAGTGGGAGAGTGAGAAGGGAAAGGCTAAGAATCTTCCCGGTCTACAAGACTTTACCCACGAGCAGCTCTTTTTCCTCAAATGGGGCCAGACATGGTGCTCTAATATTCCACCTAAGAAAGCCTTGGAGCTGCTCGAGGAGGACGTGCACAGCCCGGCTCCTGCGAGAGTCTTGCTGCCTCTGAAGAATACGGTTGGATTCAACAAGGCATTTAAATGTCCCAGCAAGAAGCCAGTTTGTGAGCTTTGGTAAAGTATTGCCTGCCAACGCTCTTACTCTTGATATAGAGAGATTACTTAAATTGATAGCATATCCTAAATACATGAGTTCATGGCATGGGCTTCAAGACTGAATCTTACAATGAACCGTAGGTGCCTCGTACATGTTTTGAGATGACCTCGTTCAAAATCGGCCTGTGGACTTGAGGTGGTTCGCCAACGCGGCGATGCCTCCCTGAGCCGACAAGAGTGCTTTCCTTGTGGCGCAATAAGTGTACGGCTTTACGTGACAGCAGTAGGGTTTAACGAATTAGTTATGAATCTTCAAGGTTACTGGATCGTAGGTCGACCTAAACAACGTTGTTGGTATATTCGCAAGTTCCTTGCACAAGAAGCCGTTGACTTTCCATAATGTGATTATAAAGAACCTCGGCAGGGACTGTGGGGAGGTTTGGAATAGTGCGTATATGCGCCAAACCTTGGATTGTTACCAAGGGCACCTTGTCAATAGTCCCTCCCCTCCATCCTTAGAAGGTCTCACGCCTGATGCGGTACTAGCTGAGACCCAAGATATACTCGGCTCCACCTCAGCTCTACATGACGATCTAGCCGCTGCGTTCACACTCGCAACCGCAGACTTTGCCAGCGTGCTACGCCCCATTGTGGATGATGCCAACCGAGCAGCATGCCACATGCGCATTCTGACAACACCACTTGGAAGGTGTCGCATGCACGAGAAATGCAAAAAGGGCTAATATCAATAACATCCTGGCTCAGGTCCATCCAGCTTTATTTGACCTTACCATCCATAGGCCTCCGACTCAGGCAGCAGCACTAGAGATAAATACAACCGAGATCTAGAACAAGACAAAGAGAGATATACTCACGTAGAGCTTGAGACCAAACCCAAAGAATTAGGGTGCTGGGCAGGCGCGGTTCGCACACAAGTTTCGCAAGAACGACGGCAGTTACTTTGCCTGCCCCTTAGCCATGGTATTTGCAACAGACCTCTTTACATCCGCATTTGCACAAGATCCTGTGAGTCCGGAGGCAGAGAGGCGGTAGAATCATCAAGTGATGGAGCCGGGGACCAGTCGTCCGGAGATGGAGATATTGAAAGGTTTTCTGGGACACTATCTTTTATGAGCTCAACCGAGAACACGGGTGATCATAAGTAAAATTGTCCTTCAACAACAAAGGCGTTGTGAGATAACTCATTACGGTGACATAGATCGTCTAGATTCATGCCGTATAACATAGTAGAGCAATGTGAGAGCTGATACAGCAAAAAAAACCACGGCCAGACCGGTGCTGCGCATGGCAAAAATGTGGTTCCGCCCGGGATCGAACCGGGGACCTTCTCGGTGTTAACGAGATGCCATAACCAACTAGACCACGGAACCGAGGCTTGTGATTGGTTGAGAAACGCTGCACCACAAGCTTGTACGTTGCTGTTACGGACGATGGTTTCGTCTCTCTCCCGCATCGAATACACAAATTCAGCCTTTCAGCCTTCGATTACTTGCCAGGGTAGCGTCCAGCGTTTGTCCTTTTCACCTCCGCTTCAAAGTTCCTTGCGCTAGGCGCAGAGCTTACGACCTGACTCGTAGTTTGTCGAGTGCATTGAGTAATGTTGAAGTTACATCTCGGGTACGATAAAAATAATGACACTAGAGCAAAATGTTACAGAATCAGATCTTTGAATATTAAGCTTGCAGAAGTAACGTAGTATTGAAGTTGATAAAGCAGTAAGATCAAGATAAGTCGCTTCATGTTGTTGAATGACAAGTTCAGCTCTGTCTAACAAAACGCTCCTTGTGAGACTTAAAAAGCTTAGATCGATCCAGCAGCTCCCCAGATGCTGAGCGAATAAAATCAACTTGCAGGTTGTTTGCATCCTGGAAACGAATAGTGGCATAACTGAAGTCATCCGCATAAGCGAATGCATTCGTCGCTCCCTTCTTTCCCACGGCGCTTAGCCCTTCAATATTGCCAGCTCCTCCAGCAACAATATACATGGGCGCCTTGGGATCTTGCTGTCCTGCAGAATCAACTGTTCCGTTGTATACGGGATGAAATCGTTGCGAATTGTGTACGTGACCAAAAACACCCAGGTCGACGCCGTACTTGTAGAACAGGCCTTCAAAAGCTTCTTGGCAGGGTTTGCATCCCTCATCACCGGTAGTGTACCATGGGCGATGGCCGGCAACAATGACCCATGGTGTAACATTCCGGTCCACAGATGCCAGGTCCGCCTCAAGAAACCGTAGCTGCTGGTTTGGCTTGCCAAAGGGTCCGCTATTCAGGTTTGCTGAACCACCTGGTGCATCAGGTGCATCAGGAAAATCGGTCTCGGTGTCGATCATCACGATATGCGCCATACCATACTCGAAAGAAAACCAGAAAGGAGGATTGGCAAGCTGCTTCGCTTTATTGGCATTCACCCTTGCAGCATCGTCTGAAGATGTTGATGCAAACGCCAGAGGCATTATTTGACCGAATCTGTTCATGAAATCGGTAAAGTTCTTTTGTCCTTCGGGACAAAGAAGATTCAAGACTGGAACCTCTTCGCATGCAGCCTCGTGGTTTCCAGGCGAGACCATGTAAGGCTTTCGGCCCGAAATTGGGGCAAGCTGATCGTAGAATGTCTCCAGGATCGCCTGATAAGCTTCTTGTCCATGAAGTAGATTTTTTGGTTTGAGAAACCAATCGTCAGCGTATGCAAGGTCGCCTGGGTGGATGATGAATTCGTAATCGTCGGCTGTTGTTGCAAGCCTACCAATGGTAGTATGATTCAATGACGGCTGGACGGTGGGAATCACATCCCGCTTAGACTGATCCATGTTAATGGTGAATCCATCTTGACCGTACACGCCAAGGTCAATGATGGCATTGATTGCAAACGGCGTTTTATCTCCCGCTGTGCGAGGGCTAAGAAAGTGGTCGACAGTTGAGTTCTTCGCAGTAATCTTGTAGTAATACGTTGTTGCTGGCGACAGATTTCCAAGGGTGACGGAATTTGCCCATGTGCGGGAGGTAGGATATGTCACCGAACTATCAGAGCATGCTTGCTGATTCAATGCATTCTTCGAGGTGCCATATTGAACGCAGGGCTTGGTTTGCTTGGCGTAAGTGTTCCACCCAATGGTAACGCCTGATGATATTATTAGAGATCAGAATTAGCTATGTTCAATGATGAAGACTGACTGTTCGGTCCATCCAGAGCAATGCGTTGTTGGACTGGGGTTGACAGATCTGACGGGAGAGGCGGAAAGCTAACTGCGGCCCCGACGTGAGCTACCAGGAATGGCAAGATGGTGACTAAATTCCCTACAGAAACCATGTTGTAGTAAATTTCGTTGACAAAAAAAAAGTCAACTTCAAGTTTCTCGGCGACAAAGACCCGAGTTTAAAGAAAAATGCCACATCTGAAAGGGCTTGTCGTGCGTAGCCACCTCTATATATCTGGTATTTCTTCGCCCCTTCAACTTCTTGTGCCGCATATCCGGCGAGTTATCTTAGTCCCACGAGACGTCTTCATTGAGAATATGCTCCGAGGCCAGTAGCATGAAAAGGGCCAGGCTTGTCAGGGTGCAATATTCGGCCTGTGAATATCGACTACCTCGTGGTTATTCAGCATCATTTCATTGGTAGAACATGTCGGTCACCCCAAAACGGTAACCGATCGACCCTTTGTAGCTCCACCACGCCTCAACCACTCTTTGCCGAGGTATTCTCCGATACAAAATGTTGTGGAATAGTGCACCTGCCAATTATGATAGAAAATAGAGTTGTCCACGTTCTTCCTATGGGAAGGACATTCTAGCTCAACAATGACCTGCCACTTTCGCTTGATGATGGTTGCAAGAATGACCTCTGATTCGTTACGATCCTGTTTAACTTCAAGAACTTCTGTAATGCAATCCTTTTCTGAAAGCCAGAACTGGAATCTCGAATGAACGTGAAATCATACCTAGTATCAAGTCACGATCGTGAGAGAGGACGAATCTCGAGATTATTAGATGTTATTTCATAGCTGATGATAAGCCATGTAAAAAAAAAAGGATGTCGTAGTATTCATATTTGGTCAGGCAGTACGAACCATAATGCTACATTCTAGCATGTCTACTCAGGCTTCCGGCCATAAACTACCCGCTGTCGATAGAAAGGGTGGAAGTTGCCCGAGCGAATCTCTCGCCGAAGCTGAGCGCAATACAAGGAGACCTCCTCCTTAGACCAGCCAAGAACCATATTCGCCATGAACAGAACGTATCCCTCATAATCCTGCTCCAAGGCAGCCTGAGCAAATTGACCAATTTCCTTCAGTCGGGCATCTTTGGCCCATCCTCCAATAGGCGCCTGAATTAAGGTCAGTATTTAGCTGAGTTGGACCCAAGCAGTGAAATTCATACCTTCAAGTCCCAAACTTTAATATCGACGAAGCCAGCGTCTTCCATGTACTTGATCTGAAGATCCTTGTCGATAATCTCAAAAGTGCGATCTAACTTCTTTCCTCCTTCGATAAAGAATTTACCCCATTCGTTAATTGCGCAAGTTTCGGTTACGCTACCGTCGTCGCTTTCCATTCGAGGGGAAGCTTCGTAGCTTTCAACCCAGCCGCCGGGCCTGCAAACCTTGAATGCTTCTTTGAATAGGGAGGACCAGTCGCTGATGCTTCCATATAGATAACGCATGTGCACGTAATCGAATGAATTCGGTTCGAAAGTCCATTCTTGGGTGCAGTCTTCGATCTCACTAGTAACGTTAGTCCGGACCACAGTAATCAAATCGACGATGGTTTCTTACAACTTCAAATTCGGTGGGACCCAACCGGGCTGGATGGGGGAAATGTCGGTTCCAACAACTTCAGCGTTACGATACTCATCGGCAAAGTCGCTGTGACCAAATTAGTCAAGCTCCTAGCCCTGTCGAGGACTGCCCTACATAGCCCAAATACCTGCGATACTGATTAGCCCTGTGTCTCTCCCAATCAGACTGCCTTTCAGTACTCACCGGTTCCTGTTCCGACATCCAACGCGCTCTGATGCTTCCATTAGCAATCGTCCTTCCAAACCTTTATGCTCCAGGTGAATCACGCACTTGAATATCATCTTTTAGCGGAGCTAAGTGTAATCTTCCTTTCAGTGATAGCGACAAAAGGTGGTGGCTATAAACAGTTAGCGCCTGGCTCATAGAACCGAATGATTAGGTATACTGACTTGATGTCCATGGATTCATTGTGATGCTCATCGTTTGGTGTCCTGTCGGATATTAGCTCCAGTAAGCCAGCTCTCGAGCGATTTCCGTACCAATATTGGGCATTTCCCCGCTCAGAGTGATATGTTCGCCCATGGATTGTACGATAGTGGAGAATGCTCGATGAAATTGACTCAGTTGAACTCGCGACATCATCTCCAACAGCTGAGTCCGCATCATCCTCTTGGGGGACATCCTGCTTCACTTTAGCATGTGTTGTAACAGCTGCTGAATCCAGCTTACTTCAGCAGTCAAAGTGGCCCAATGCTGAGCACTGTGAAAACCTTCGGCAGTCTCCGCGGTCTCTGCGACTTCCGCAAGGATTTGCTCAGCCGGGGCCTGCTCAGCTGGTGGCGACGAAGAAGCGGGCGCTCTTTGAGGAGAACTCTTTTCGGTTGGTTTGTCTCCCATTTTTTCGAACGAATGCGAAAGATTGTGTAACCAACAGACACAATCAAGAGAACAAAGGGAATTGAGACAGAAAAGGCGGAAAACCCGACAACGCAATTGTGTTACAACGTAGGAGCACGAGCGGAGCCATTGGGTCTGCTGATTTAGACCCCTGGCAGGTTATCTCCCTGTATTCAAATCATTGCCCTGTTGAGGTTTCCGGTGGAGCGGCGCGACCCTGTTCATTGCGTGCCACGTCACTCCACTGAGGTAGCAGTTTGCGCCAACGAAATTTAATACCCATTTGATATCTAATCACAGTTTGACTACCCTATAGAACAAAACTGTCTTATTCTATACAGCAAATGAGAAAAGAGAGAGAAAGAATAGACTGGTTTCTTCGGGGGTGTAATCTTGCTGCATCTTATAGTAATATTCGCAAGCGTGCTTAGATAATGAGAAACAAAGAGATAGCGAATGGACTGGACGCAACACTAGTCTGAATAAAATTAGCCCAAGAGCTCAAGACTTGCCTAAACAAACCGCGTGTCAGCCGCGAGAACATCGCGAATGAATTACATGTCGAGCTGCTGGAAGGGATAATCAAGGCTTGCAAGATTAGCAATACGGCGGTGGGGTTGGAAAATTAAGAACTTATGAATGCTGGTTGGGAAGGGCAGACAAAGGGTAGACAGTACATGTTAACTCAGTCCAGTATCCTTCATCTCAAAGCTACCAGTTCCTTTAAATAACATTGATTTATACAAGTGCTAAGCTCACAGAAAAAACAGCAAGCTGCATGGAAGACGTTTGGTAACTAAAGTGTAGGCAAATCCTTTTTGTTTGCCAACGAGAATGGTCTGACAACTGTTCACATAAACAGCCGGGTTGCCAAGGGAAACCTATCAAAACAAGAGAGTGGCTCGGAATCAGAGGCTTCGGCAGTGACTGACAGCTGTCAACGAGTTAAGAAGAATCCCCCTAATGACTATTTTCAATAACGTCGCCTCCCCGCTATTTTCCTCCTCTTGCTTCCTTTTGTTCTTCCTACCGGCTAAATCAACAAAGCCGATTTCATTTCTTTCTCACTTTCCTCAGAATTTTGATGGCTGATCAGATCTTGACAGTCAGTTTGCTTACATCCCGTCTTCGACCATCTGATAGAGTTGCCTCCACGTTCCCACCCGGCATCTCCGTACTCTAATTTGAGAAAATACTGGTGTGTGTTCTCGTGGATATCACTGGTGAGTACTCCAGCTCGGACGTTTGACTACACCGAGGACATTGCTGATCTCTCTAAAGCGCTCGTTGAAAGATGTCGTTGCACCCTTGCTGGACCCAGCCGTTGGATCACGGTGAGTTTTGCGTTCTCATTCTGTCGCCGTCTCTATAAGAAGGCTTAGGTAACCCGTCTTACGGTCTAGGTTTCGAGCATCTCGACCGACTATACCCACGCCGCATACCCTCGTCACCGCCTGATGTCCCTCTGGTCCCGAGCAGCGAGGCCGGCTCGTCTCTCGACGGCTCTGATCCAGCTCCCACATTTGTGACGAAGTTGATCACCAGGAAGGAGGCTCTCGAGCAAGCAGGAGACCTGGTTGACATGATCGACGTCCTTGGCTTCGACCAAGAAAGTCTGAAGCCAAGGATGAAAGAATGGCTGAGCGAGCCTGTCTTTCGAGTCTTACCACGGGAATTGAAACAGCGAGTCACAACATGGTGCCATAATCACGATGATGATCTTCGTAGCGTAATTCCACGTGACCTTCGCCATCGCGATCTTACGGAATGGGTTTGGGAGGCCAAGATTCAGGACAGACGAAAGGACGAGGTTGAGTTCAATCTTGGAGCTGACATTCTCCGGTCCTACGTGGCCGATTTGAAGCCACCCCGAAAGAGATTGCCAGAAACAGAACGCCGGGATGTTATCAACAAGGTCCGACGTGGAATGAGCCTCTTTGCCGACTATCACGACGAAAAGCTTAAAGCCATGGACCGAGAGACCCAAGCGCTTCTACAGAAAGAACGTGAAACCATGGGCGCTGAACCCAGCGCTTTCCACACCGCATTTGAGCTCCAGAAACAGGCCGTGGACGACTAGAAGGCGAACATGGTATCTGCTGTCGAGAAGTTGCAAACTGAGCTACTTCAGGGCCCTCAAATGTTTCCTTTTATTGAGAAACATTGGCATCGAAGCCTTAGTGAGGCTGGCACTGTCCCACAATATCTTCGCATCCTTGATAAGTATCACTGCAACTCAGATGAGGCATGCCGTCTGGCTCAACTAAAAGCGGCTTTCCAGCCTGAAGACGCTACAGATGTGGGAGATGGCGATCAATCTTCTTGTAAGTTTCTTCCCCCATCAATCTTTGATCTTGAAGTTAATATCATACCAACGTAGGAGTTGTCTTTGAGAAAGCCATAGTTACCGCCAGATTCTGTGTACCAACAACCGAAACGAGTTTTGTGGTATCCCTCGCGGAAGAGCCTACGGATATCAAGATGCCAACGGTACATGGTTGGACATGGGATTCAAAAGACAGGTTTCTAGAGCCACGAGGGACACCCTAGGTTTCCTGTTCTTGTATGAGTTACTGTTGCGATGGTTAATTTTGAAATGTACTGGCTACCAATCATTACTCTTGATAGCGAGTGAGCAGGTTAGACGAAGCAACATCTTTTCTCGTTCTATAAACAAACCTTTGAGAGCACAAGGATGCACGAGCAGCTTTGGTACTGGAATTGATCGATTGTGCAGCCTCCAAGATTTATAAACTGTTCAAGTCCTCTTCTAGCAGTGCAACAATACCGCAGTAAAAATCGTGACGGTAGTCTTCATCCTCTAAATTAAATTCCTGCCTTTGGAATTCCCCATCAATGCAACGACGCACTGCGCTGCCATAGTTAGAGCTAGTCTGACACACTTCACCCAAAAGTCGTTGTGTCGTCATGTAGTTCGACAGAGGACGCAAGTCAGGGCTGAGTACTTCATTTGGTGCCTGAAGAGACTCGATAGTGTGGCCCTGAATAAGCTCAATAAGCAAGACCCCAAGGGCTAGTAGCTTTGGTGTTGGAATCATCGGAGCCGCATTTGATCCGCCTTCTGGACTGTGTCTTTCGACCGTCAGGAAGGCCTTTTCGTAGTTTGCGAAATTACCGCTTTGGATGAAGAAGATATTTCTGCTATCAGGCAAGTTGGGCATCCATGGAGTCTTGTGTAACTGCAGCACGCTCGTTGCCGCGAAAACGGCAAGTTGGAGCCGCTGCCTGTACGTCAAAAGGTTTTGTCCATTACGACATTCTAGGATCTCATGTAATGAAACCATTTGCCAATCATGACCCTCTAGCGCGGACAAAGCTGAGGAGTAGACTTTATAAGATCTTGTGTCCCCAGGTGATTGATCAGAGATCACCCCCAAGCAGGCCAATCGCTGGGTTACTGGTGCCTTGTTTAGTTCACCGCAGAGGTTTATGCTCGACTGAAGGCCAGGTGAAGCAGGTCTTGCCGCTTCAATGGACATGCTGGCCATCAAGTCTGTAACTAGACGGGCTTTCACCTCAGTTACGGTAGTTGTTGAGCTGAATCGTGACATTGAAAACCTGACAGACTTTTTCTTTTGCTTTGCGGGGTCTATTATGGCTTCGACTGTTTTGGATGGGAGGGTGGACGCTTGCGATGGCCTTTGCAACGCTGGACTAGCTTTTATAAGGACTTCTTCCCATTGTTGACTCTTTGTCCCGGTAGATGAACGTTCCTCGGACTGCACACAATTTCGAGAAAGGGCAAGATGAGTCTCCAGGCTCTGGATAACCTCCTCGTCATCGGCGGGAGTCATCTTATCAGCACATCTTGATAGTCGCATAGAGACTTGATGTTCACACGAGCATTTCAGGCTGGAGTGAACAGCACGGTATATGCTCGAAGCAAGGTTTCGTAGGATGTTGAGAAGTCTGACACGTGATCTCACCCGTCTTTTCGGTTCCAACTCGATGTTCATTGTCGCCAGAGATTCGAGATTTGAGACGCCGTCCTTTATGGTGGTCAATTGGTCGGCGTACTCTGACCGACTCAGAGCAAAGCTCATACGCTTGAGTTCCTTCGATGCTAGTGACTTGTCCGACCATGTTATCTGCAGACTTTGTTAGAAAGGTACGATACAAGGATAAGGTGACTTGCATCGGCTCCATTTCCTAGCTTCTTGTTTATTTCCTCAGTGGCTGTCTGGATATCACTTAACGTCCACTGAAAGACGTCCCATGACTTCCATAGCCTGGCTCGAATTTCTCTTTGTGTCTCCTCTTTAAGCCATAGATCTCCACCTGGGTTCTCCACCATGGCATCAATCCTGGATGGGGGAACTATGCCATCCAGCAGTTTCTCACACACATTTTGAAGTTTGACGCGCTCTGTCTCGAGATTGCGAATCAGGCTCTGGAGCTCCCTCTCATACCTTCTGTACCTTTGTATCACGCGTACTCCGTTTTTGTAGTTCTCAAGTGCCGAGACCACTAGAGGGATACTCCCCAGTACTGCCCCTGCGATCTCAAAGCCAGACATCACTCTGGCTTCCACCCTGGACCAAGAGGATGAGGATTGCGAGAGGCGGCTGAAAGAGGTGAGGGACAGAGCGGGGTAAGATTGATGAATTGTCAGAATTGATCAGCTCGGGTGGAAATGCCGCAAGCCAATGATTTCATCATAAAGCATGTGGCTCGAAACATCCAATCGGACGGCAAACTGGGCGGATCAGGCTCCCATCCTACTCCCCAAACTCCAACATCAGCATGCTAGTTGGGCTACAGCGACTTCAATTCTCTAACCCTTGTCACCACATAAAATGGCGGACGACAATATTGCGAACTTGGTTCGAGGTTCCCTCCAATCATTCCAGAAACTCGTCTCGATAACCTCAACAAGCGGCGATGTATGTTATCAAGTGCCACTGGTCTCCATGAGAGAGGAAGAGGCTCGCTTCAAAATCTGGTCTGGCAACATTGGCGCCCACAACTCAGGGCGACGGTCACTGCAATACCGTCTCCGAGATGCGTCTCACTTGCAAAAACAAATAATTGTGCTTCTGGAAGACTTGATACAGCTTCTAGAGGACGCGATGGCTATCGTCATAGGTGACAAGATCCCTTGGGATCAGCTTGAAGATGATGCGAGCTTGGATGGTGAGGCTCTCCCAGTAGATGTGGATGCGGATGACGGCGAACTATCCACAACAGAGATGACCCAAATATCTGCAGGCGTGTCAGATGTCGTCAACTGTCTTCTACGGTTAAGCGTCGCTATTAGGAACCCGGCCCCTCACGACCGCTTCGCCACATTTGTCCCGGTTGAAGCCTCACATTACGAGCCATTCGACATTGAGCACGTCAGATCGAAATTCGGAATGATAGAGTCATTCCTTGCTGAGAGATTAGGAAAAGCTATATCAAGACGACGACAGTACTTCAGATACCGTCAAAGTCATCACCTAAAGCTCTCACATGGCCTGGATGTCGTGGAGCAGAAAGACTGCGAGAGTACTATTGCGAGCTCTATACCGGGTCACGCCAAAGCCGCTCGCTTCAATCTGACGTCAATGGATGAGGATGCCGCTTCTGATTCCGGGGTCACGCAAACATCATTTGCATCCTCCAGCGCAGATACCGAGAAGATCAGTATCCCTCCGCTTCCCGAGGAAGCTGAGAATGGCCCTTTTGAATGCCCCTTCTGTTATATGATGATCATAGCTACCAGCACAAGCTCATGGAAGTGAGTATCACCTGGCAACTGCGACATGGTGAGATGATGGCTGACACGCATTGTTCAGGCGACATGTTTTCGCTGACCTTAGGCCCTACGTGTGCCTCTCAGAAAACTGCACAGCGGCGGAAAGGGAGTTCACCAGGAGGCATGAGTGGACTCTGCACGAGATGCAAAATCATTGGAAAGTATATAACTGCCCAATATCATGCGGCAAATCTTTCCAATCAATGTCTCGTTGCAGAGATCATATCACAAAAGTCCACCCAGATGCTTATCCAACGAACCAAATTGATGCAATGATAAGTCTCAGCACCAAGTCAATGACGTTCGAGGATGAGATCTTCTGTCCCATTTGCAGGGAAACTCTCTGCTCAATGAAGGAGTATCAACGCCATGTCGGCCGACACCAAGAGCAGCTTGCGCTCTTCGCCCTTCCTTCAATATCATCCCCCGAAGATGGAGAAAACGTCGAAGATAATAGTGTCTTAAGCCAGAGTGACGTCGCATCAGAATATATGGTGAAAGATGACGGCAAGTCAAGTAGTCATCATGCAGATCTTATCAAGGAACTTGGTAACTTAAAAGTTGAAATCGAGGAACTTGGTCACTTGAAAGATGAAATCGAGGAATGTCGCCGCCGCCGGGCGTTAGAGGACGGACATACCGATGACGAGGCTCGCCGTCTGGCGAGACATGAGAGGGAGAGGGTGGAACTTGCGCTGCAAGAGAAAATACAACGAGACCTCTACGAGCCCTATAACGATAAGAGTTTAATTGGAGATGGCACCCCAATGCCGGATGGACTCGATTTGGATGTCGACGGAATCTCTCGAGCTCAAGATCACAGCCACAAATCCACCCCTCAGGATTTTAGCGATTCTCACTCTCATGCTCCAATAGCCGTTCCAGACAATCCCAGCCAAGACTCTGCCCCAATTCCAATTGGAGCCGATAATAGCCCGTCTATTGCCTCCGAAATTGCACAACTCGAAATGCAGTTTCGTACGAAGAATCCCAATTTGTCCCTTGAGCAGGCGCACCTACTAGCTACAGAACATATGACCCGTGCTACGTTGGCTCAGCGCCAGCCTGCGGTGAACGCCGCCGCTGACATTCTTTACGGCCAACGAGAAGCAGAAATCTTCAAGACCATTGAGGAGAAGTCAAAAGTTGCCGAAAGGCAGAAAAAAGTCGAGGAGACTCTCCATTTAGGAACGGAAGCTACAATAGAGGTTCAAGGGGGGAATAGTGGAAAAGAAACCAAGAGGGCTAAACCTGAGGCAGAAGAGGAAGTCTTAGAGGAAAGGATAGCTTCGGAAAAAGGTGCCTCAGCTTTAACGGCCGCCATAGAAAAGGCACGTCGAGAGTTCGGAGCTGAGGCTGCAGTTGCTGTACACAAGAAACAAGACACCGCTAGGATCCGAGGACAGCAGAAAGCGGAGGCAGCCCGGGAGATGACCGAATCGGATACAGACGAGAAACTTTCAGTCATCTACAAGGATCTGCGACCTGAAAGCCACAAAGAAGAACAATCCAATACCAGAAAAAGCTCTAATCCCGAGCCGGTCCCTGGCGGCGTGGTTGGTGTTGTAGTGAGCGAGGAGCGTGCCAGAGCGATGCATCGAGTGGTTCCCAGCTATGGCTTCCAGTCAATAGCCGATACCAACAATGCTTTGAATTGGACGAGAGAGCCTAATCAGCCAGCTACGATGCCTTCATCCGATGCCACTCCTGGGATACAGCCGACGATGCCTTACTCACGCCCGCAGACACCTCCTCAAGAGCCTGTCGCTTTAATAAGCGGCGAGGCTAGCAGCTCCGAGTCTGGCTCCCAGGACCTGTCTACCAGAGAAAAGATCCTCAATTCGCTGCTGAAGAAATATCCACGACGGATTCGCCCAAAGACTGAAGACGAAATGGCGAGGCGATTAGAAGAGTTGGGATCTGGCCTGGAGGATCCCGACAAGGAAGTGGGCTTCAAAGAAGAGCCTGAGAGTATGAGCGAGTCGTTCAATCGCAATACCGCCTCAGATCTATCTAAACATCAAGTCCAAGGCCTTGTCTCGTCTCAGACTCGTGAACCAACTGGGCGTGAGACTCTTCGAGGTGTGCTCAAGCAGCCAACAAGCCACTTCCCTGAAAACCCCAACCCCATTCGCGAGGGCGTATCGCGTCTAAAGGATGATATAAAAGCCACACAAATATCTGCAGGCGCCAAATACACCAAGATTAGCAAAAAGTTTGTGAGTCAGGAAGCTTTAACAATTGGCAAGGAAAGATTTGAAGTTCAAGATGACTTTAATATCGTTTTGCGGCCCCTGACCCACGAGGAGATCCAAGCATATGCTAGTGCGACACAAGTACTGCGAGGTAAGTCAGCTTTCTATATTTTGCTTTACTGTAAGATTTTATCAACTATCTGCTAATTTCTTTTCAAGAGCGAACGGCTAGGGGCTTATAAGGTGGAGATACTGAGTCGACAAATCATCCCTGAGCTTCAGATAAATAAATATATGCTCACCAGATCTGGTCTTCTTCCCCAGGCACAAAAGTAAGAACAACTGAGAGATCTACAAACAAAAAGAGCCATGTTAGGTTATCACTTTGCTTTTCCCAAGAAGACTAGAATCCCAGTGAAGAAATTAATAAAAGGATATCTTTTATTAGGGTTCTATCGTAATTGATATTGTCATAATTTGCTGAGACCGTTGGAGACTATTCTAAGCTAACTACGTCTGTTTTACCTTTAAGTATCCTCCCTATCCTCCCCCTTATTGTTGACTTTCCATTTTCTTCCAGATTCACCTCCCGGCGTGTGTATTCCTCCTCCTCTGGAGTACACGAGCCATCTTCCAAACGTCGGATGAGGTCATGAATTCCCAGCCCCAGTGTCGAATCTGGCTGGCCTCTTCTGTTGAGCGCTGCTGCTTTGAACCTTCGAAGTGAGCTTGAGCCTGACACTTGGGAAGAGCGTGAAGACCGAGACGCCAAGGATCTGGCGATAGTAGGATTTCCATTCAACGCATTCAAGTATAATTGATGGACAGATAGAGATGTTCTTATGTAGGATGAAACACTGGAAGAACCGAACGATGGCGGATATCGGCCCCCTTCGACATATATGATGGTATCTCTCTGGTTGGGAGAGGCTAGTTGCTCGTGCTGCTGTATTAGCCAGCTCAGAAACTCGTTGTCAGTCGATGCACGTCGAGTTTCGCTGGGATTTACTTTTAAAGCTGCTACCTCTTTTAGTTGCGTAGAAGTAGGAGTTGCTGGGCGGCTGCTTCTGCTGGCCAGAACGGATTTGAGTGCTTCCATCTGATAAGTCTGAACTTCTCGAGCGAGGGGGGCCAGGGGGCTTTCGCGAGTAGCTGGTGGAGACCATGAGAAATGCTCAACAAATTGTGTGGCAAACTCTCTTTTGACATGCTCTGGTGTGTACAAGGTATCATAAAGAAGCTCTTGAATAATATCACAATAAAGTGATGTGTCTGAGGGCTGAAGGTCCAGTGGGCCAATGTTAGGTTTAGAGTCAGGTAATGACCTTAGAGCGATGATTCTGCTCACAACCATCAAGAAGTGTGTGGCGGATATTGTAGGAAGGCTTTGACCCCAAGGAAGTGGGGATTCGCGTTCCAGTTGTATCTGCTTCCAAAAATAGGTAAATAGGAAACTGGATCTCTTCCAAAGATAGACTGGGCTTTTTTGAAGAGCTAATTCGCTCATCTTAGTCGGTCCAATCCCCTCGAGGTACTCTCCATCAAAGGCTCGGAAGGTTCGCTGTAAAGGGTTGAGATAATAGTTATCACTCAAGGTGCGCCAGCAGTGGGTGAGACAATGCTCCATATCCGATACGAACAATTTGTTGTCCCATTTGACTGAATTGAGTAAGCCCTCTGGGATATTGTGATCTTTTTTTCCTTGAAGACGGAGCAATGTCCAAAGGTCTATCGATTCTGGACCGAGGGTGTCGAAAGCCTCTGTAAATTTTCTGGCTTTATCAAGATGTTTCTGTACCAGGCTAGTATCTCCACTTCTATGCGCATAAATCTGCGCAAGGTGACGATGGAATAGGAAGGCTTGCATGCGACACAGCTTTACCTCATCCGAAGCGCAAGAGTTAGGTTCCTCTCCAATCAGAAAATCGTTGCTCGTCTTGAGCTCAGACTCCATCATCACCCTCACGACCTCAGAGGTTCGTCGTGTCTTGGCAGTCCTTGCCATGTCGAGCATCCTGGCGCGGCGCTGTCTGGCTGAAGACGTTTTGTATTGGAAAGGAATCGAGATCTTGCAGTAGTAGTTGAAAGCTTTAGTGTAGCGATAGCAACAAGATAGATATTCTGCCGACAGCTTGTCATTGTACATATACTGACAGTGTGGACTTGCTTCTATAGTCGATGGAGTAAAGGTGAAGTCGCTCTCAGTAGCGAAATTCAGTTGCGTGTGGGACGAGCTTTCTGCAGTGGTGTCGCCTGAATCGCTTCTGGGTTTCGATCGCTTCAGTGGGCGGCGAGGAAGAGGTGAGGATGGGCCATGGGCTGTTATATCGCTCCTACGACTGCTGGAGCTTGCGACACTTCTTCGGCGTTTGCTCGACTCATTTGTGAGTATAACCGCTTGGTCCGCGGAGTCATCCACAGTGGTCGTGCAGGATAGCTCGTTACTGGCGGGTTCGCTAGGCGTGATCTGACTGGTCGTTTCATTCGGTGATCGTTGAATGAAAAAGCCACCTCGAGGCTGCTTGTGGAAACCCCAACGTCTCGTTGCTTTTGAGAGCTGATCTGGGCTACGGACGACGTCAGCAGAGAATGTATACCGGGAATGGCATACTCACGATAGGGTAAAACTCAGATTTGTTTTTAGGTAATTGATTACCTGCTCGCGAGTATAATTTCGGGTCAAGTATAGATCGCCAATCAGCTCTTTGTGCTCGTCCACTGCTTCGTCTGACAGACCAGCAGCTCGGGGTGCACGGCTGTGGATAAAGGATAACTCTCGTGGAGCCATTACTCGTTGTATGAATAGGCAAATAAGCTAGGTAGTAGTAGTCTGGTGACGGGTACTCGCAGAGACTGGCTCTTCACTGACAGAAAGTTGGAGTTACACGACGCATTCGAATATAAAGAAATAAACAAGTATAAATTAAATAGAATGTCTTCCAATCTTGATTCTATCCTTTTTCCACAACAAAAAAACAATGAACACGTCATGCGCAGCTAGTGTCAGGTAAGATTCGAGTAACCCTTGTCTTGGGTCATTAATTGGCCAAGAGGTCATGACTTTTTTTTTCTTTCAACCCCCTCGGATGGAACTAAGCCAAATATGGTAACTCCAAACTTTTGTCTCAAGTTTCTACATGACCGTTGAGGACGTGTCCAAGCCACATTCATTTACAATGTGGTTCATCTCAACGCAGTGACGGTTGGCCAAAGTGGCAAACCGCACACCATGCCCTATCGGGCAAATCCAATGAGGTGCTGTGGCTACTTCGGCAGCCTTGTTTTTCCCTACAGACGATCTCCCGGTATCCAGGGGGAATCGCTCGTAATCTGATGACTCGGGTCGATCAGCTGGAAAGGTTACTGTAACTCTATTTCACGTTTTGTTTCATCTTCGGGAACTAAAAGTTTGGAACTTCCGAATTCAGATAAAACAAACTACCAAATATCATACGGGTGTCGTTCGGCTGGCGCTTGAGTGGGACAGAGGCTGTGATAAGGCAGGCTGGCTCTGGGATAATGTATCTAACATCGATAGATCTGTTTGCAAGCTGCATGATAACGTTTGTTTTATCCAGAATTGGCAATGCCAAAGATTATGATGTGTTTCTGAGCAGCGCTAGGGCTGTGTTTGGTCTCGTAATGAAGCTTAGTTGAGATAGGCCTATATTCTCAAGAATAGTTCGACGATAGAGTAGTTTCACTATATAAGATGCTGATCATAGTGTTAGGATTGAATACAACTCTGCACATTGTCTTTTGCCGCTCAAACCATCAAAGAAAACGAATTTCTCATCAAATACATCTCCTGGATTGCACTGTCTTTCAAAATGGCTCTGGATCCCGTCAAGCACAATCACAAAAAAGCTCAAGATATTATTGTTGCACACGCTGGTGCGTGGACCCAGGATGCGAGCTCCGCTCCTACGAGAAGTGTGGTATGTCTAGTACTCTCATGTGCGAACCTCTTACTGACTGCGAAGATCTCCAAGATCGAGGAAAGGGTGGAGGCTTCTAAGAAAACTTCTGAGAAGAAGGATTGAGGTGTCTTATTACAGAGACCACTGCTTCGTTCACAGGACTTCGTACATCACGATGGGTCCACCGACCGAAGGCCGATAACCTTTTCTTTAGTTGTGTTTCGTTGATTGGTTATAGTCTGCTAAGTTTCTGGTGTTACAGATATCAGAAAAGTAAACCATTTAGCTTAAAGGTCTTAGAAAGGGAAGATATAAATTAATTCAATAGTAAAACAACTCAAATTTCAAACTCAATGGCTTGCTTGCTTCAGCTTCACTCATAATCTATAAACAAGATCTAATAATAATGATTCCCAAGGACGAAGCTAGCCAAAGTCCTGTGAGAATCTCTAGCGACGGAAGACAGAAATTGTCAGAGCTTAATACGATAAACCCGATCCAGAATAGCCATTGTGCAACCCAAAGCAAAGGTACTCCCATGGCAACAACCATGTGCAGTTGTGAATGACGTTTTGTAGGCGGATCAAGGGACTCAACTTCGGCTGGGAGGGTTCCGTAATCGTGAAATTCGGATTGTCTCCGAGACTTCGACAGCAGACTTTCCTCCTCCTTCGGAGTTGTGCATCCCATTTTGTCTTGATGCGATACACCTTCTTCTTTGTTCCAAGATGTCTCGACTTTTGGACAAGCTCGTATTGTTCGTATGAGAGGTACAGCCATCATCGCCACAACGAATAGCCATATGAGCGCACCAGTATATAGAAGTGCAGCAAATGGTGATCTTTTCGCCCCTGCAAAGCCGCTAAAGTAAAAATCATGCAGGCGGCCATAGTTCACCGCCAAACACATATGGTAGAACGAGAAGGCTTGAAGGATCACCTCTGCAAACATTGCCGACATCGAAGAAGTCATGTCCTGAGAACCAGATCTTCTAGTCCCATGGGATGAGATAGGAAGCCAACTAAGTCGAGGAAGTGAACACCAAAGAAGAGTGAGCTGCAAGACAGACACTTCCTCGTAGCCAGGGGTGCGCTGGATAATATTCGCGTTGGCCAAATTCGCAAGGAAGTGAATACTCGCAAGAAGAATTCCTCCTAAGATCCAGCGTGCCGAATCATAGTGCAGCGAGCGGGCACCGTTGATCTCTCTCTTTCGTCCGCTATTAGCATAGAGAATGGCAAAAAGTGTTACCAGATTGATGAAGCCGATACTCATGAGTTTCCACTCGTTGGGAGGGCATGTCGCCTCATCTTTCGGGGACCGAGGGTATATCCTCCATTGCCATGGGATCATGTCACGCGGTTGAAGTCGAGCAGGCTCATGCCATGCATATCCACAAGTTTCGTTCATCCATTGTCGCTGCATATCTAGATCCTTTGGACCCGATGTCGAGCATGGTTCTTCGTACTTATCCAATACGAAGGTGTTGCAAAAGCATGCTTTATCGAAATACTCGCCAGAAGGGATGCGACTGTTGGTCAGGTCGTAGCCTGCAGTATCGAAGCTGAGAGCCGTCATAGAGTTTCGTCGGCTGCTGTATTCCCATGGGCGAGCTGCATTCCCAGTATGTTGTGTCGTGGCTGTGAAGCTGCAAGAACCGATGACATGTTGGAACGAGTCTTTGGTGCTAGACGAAAAGGTCTTCTTCAAGCATTCTGGTGCTTTGTTGGCGATATCGATGCTTGCATATCCATCAACTAGACTATCAGGAGATATTCTTTGCAATGCATTTGTGTCCCCAACGTTTACGAGCCAGTTTCTTCCCGTAATACCTTGGACCCATTGGTGAAGCTGTGCTTTGGCGAGGACAGATCTACCGCAGTACTTCACATAAGCTTTAACAACGCTCGGCGAGAACTCAGCGCTCAGACAGCCAAGGTCAGTAAACCACTGGTAGTGTGTACAGAAGATAAAGTACGAAGTGCATCGGTGCCGAGTGCACTTCGTCATGGGATCAAGCCAAGCGGACTGATCCTGTTGAGCAACACACTGCGGCATCGGTGCCAGATCTTCCGGGTTCACCCATCCACCACGGTTCTTCAGTATACTCGGATCATCATCTCGGCTCGAAGCATCGCTGACCTCGTGGGACGAATCTGTTGCTATTGTTAGCGTTCTACGGTATCAGTTCAGTGGGGCGTAGCGTACTGGTCAAGGGTTCCCCAAAGACTCCAGCTATCAACAGCGCCTGGAACACTGTCTGGAGTTTCATATTGCCAACAACGCAACAGCAGGTTGTGTCGAAGAGATCGCAAGGGAAAAAAAAAAACAGGAGTAAACTTGTTTCTCTTGGTGTTTCTAGGTCAGATGGCCCTTGTTAGCTGATGCCTGGTTGTTCAACTGCGGGGAAGCCGCGTAAGTCGGAGGATCAATCATCCCGACCAATGAATGAAATCTACCAACGCCGATTTTCAACCCTCTCACGAGGCTCACGCATCGTGCTTCTATTTTTACCCTTTCCAACTTTTCATCATTTCAAGTAGGTGTATCAGATCTAAGAGCTTCCTGGTATTTGTTGGCTTCGAAAGGTGTGGAAAATGACCCTGGATGTTTCGCGCGGTTCCCTTCTAGAGATCGTGTGACATCTCGCTGTTTATATCCGTAGCACGGGAGTGACGACTAAAAATAACAGCGGCAATTCACCAACCCTCTCGAACCAGCATATCTTGCAGTTTTAGCTAAAACACTGATAAAATTTGTTTCAGATCGCCTGTAAGATGTAAGGAATTTGTAAGGAATTTACTGTTGACTCGCTTATTACTTTCGAGCTTAGTTATTTTTAGAGATCATGGTTGTCTCAAGTTCTGAAACGGCCAAAACATCGTTACTGGCTGATCTTCTTAGCAGCGACGTCTTGTTTACACTGTTGATAACCGGCAGTTCAAATAGATGGATTCTTTTGTCACGATAAAGTAGGGCTTTCTCAGCATTCCAACTCTCATAGCCCAAGCTCAACTCACATCTCTCAAGCCTACAGTTGCTCCAACATACTCCTCTCACAATGCATCCAACAATTGCTCTTGCCAGCCTTGCTGTCTTCGCCTTTCTTTCCATTGCCGAAGAGCTCAGTACAGATGATGTACCCACCGCCTGCAAGACAATCTGCCAACCCATCGTTAATCTCACCAATGCATGCGACATCGATCCCAAAGGCCCCGAAAAACCAAGTGACGAACGACGAGACCTTGTCATGCTTGATCATGAAGATGACGATGAACCTATCGAGGCAGCTTGTATCTGCACGAACAAGAGCTTCGACGTCGCTGGCGTGATGGGACTTTGCGCAAGCTGCATATCACAGAACAGCAAAGACACACAAGGTAAGAACTCTTGAGTGGACAAGTCGTTGAGTTAGTGGCTAACGGTTGAAGTAACATATATCGATAAGATCATGTCGCAGTGCGCCTTTTCGTCAACCTCGTACGAGCGCGCAGTGACGAGTGTAGTCTCTGGTATCAAGGTTCAGGCAACAAAGCCGGCTGCAACAGTGACTGCTGGGACTACAACCGCTGCTGCTGCGGCAGCTGCCAGTGAAACGGCTGGTAGCAGTGCTGACAGGTTGAAGATTTCTATTGTGGCGGTTACGTGGATGAATCTGCTATGTATATTACTCGCCTAAGGACGGCAAAGCCTCCTAACTCTTGTCCAAATTAAGCTCCACAATATTAGTCCGACTAAATACTCATTGCATACGAACATTGAAGCATCAATGAGGCTCAGCAGTGGCCACATGCAAATTAACCCAATGCACTGCATTACTAAGAGCTTAGACGAAGACCCATTGGGGTCCATTCGCAAGGATATTTGCTTTGTCAGAGTGGACCTGCACTGATGGCGAATGAGATCAAAGAAAGGAAACCAATAGGGTATGGCTATTTGTGAGGCGGCCGACTAAAGATACCAGTGGTTATAGAAAGGTTTCAGCTGGCATAACCGATGCCATTCTAGAGCAGTCGACGGAGACCAACCAAGATGTGTCTTTCTCAAAAAGGATGGTACGGAAGAGATGCACCGTCGGATATGCACGAGCAACAAGCGAAAACTCGTATTAGTAGAAACAATATCAAATTCATTCACCGACAACCCGACCTTACATGGGCCTACAAGTATAAATGATTAAACATACCCTCACATACAACATCCAGGCTTCTTGACATTGATCTTCACAACCTTCGCTGACTACTTCAAGATGCAGCTCATCAACCTTTGCGCCCTCACCATCTTCGCCACCTCAGCTATGGCAGCAGACTGCTTCGGCAACGGTAACAAAGACATCGGAAAGTTCATCACAGCATACTGGGATGCCCGTGAGAAGATGTGCGGAAACTCTGGTTGCACTTATCAAGAGGCGTGTACCACCTATGGTTCCTACACTGTCAAGGGGCTTGCAGACACTATCTTGAACGTTGAGATCAAGCGCAAGAACACTGGTGGCAAGAAAGGCTTCAAAGACTGCTGGGTACGTATGCAAATTATTTATTGCAGAATGATGAGTTATGCTAACTGGGGCTGTGGTAGGATGCTACCGAGTATGTGAGCCGTAATTTGCTCCTAACTTGTCTAATCATTCTAGGGACATCATCAATCAATGCCCTAAGGGTAACTCCAAGCAGCTAAGTGGATCGTGGGAGGCCAATAGTCAGCTGTATCAGATCAACGGATATTTCTCCTTCAACTAAGAATCTGTGTATCGTTATTGATGGGAAGCAAAACGAGAAGAGACTTCAACCGTTTTTACCAAATTCACCTGTCGCTCATACTGAAATGAGACCAAGCTTAAAAAATGGCGAGCAAGTACAATGGGACACTTTTGAAGATGGAGCTGTACACCATATGCTACGTGAGGTGTTCGTTAGCAATTCGTGCTACTACGCAGTAACGGCTCTACAATATTGTATATAGCTAAGTCAATGTGGAACATCAGAGACTCGCAAGATATATTATCTTTGCGTCGATGAGATTCTCTATACTACTACAAGCTTTCAAAGATGTTGTGCAAGTCTCATCTAAAGGGCATTATCTGTTTCTTCTTTCACTCCGGCTAGTAGCTATAGCTCATGGAGCTATCGTAGCCAAGACCTCCAACACCATGGGACTACAGCTCCCGGTTGAAGTTATCTCGGGTACAGACATGCTGTGCATTTCTGCGCAAGGACAGCAATTACCATGTTAGGCTACCAAGTTGGAAGGATACAGAATTTAAAGTTAAGTATTTGCAATAAGCACATGGATTAATATTGGAAATTTTGCTACTTAGCAATAGCTGATCCCATCACGTTACTACATAATAAGTGGTGAAGTTGGTAAATGTGAAAGGGGAAGAAAGAAGAAGTGCCTTTGACAAGGAATGTTTGTTATTTTATAGCAAATGAGGCGAAACACTTGTGCCTAATTTGACGAAGCTGTGATGGCATCTGCTGGGTCAAGGATATTGCTGGCGCAGTGTATAGAGCTAGTATGGGCAAAGTGATATTTCAAGGCTTGAACTAATTTTGATAAGACGTTAATTTGAAAAACTGTCCTTATAAAACCCGCAGAAACTCTCATTAGGTGTACTGCCCGTAAACATTTCATTAGTTTCGATAAGCGTCGTGGAAGGCTGTAGCCTTTGCAAGTGACTCTCGGTGTTTGCTTGCATCAGGTGCAACTGAGACCAGAAATCCCCAAGAGGCGCTGGCAGGTTGCTCTGTGGACACAAAAAGCTATCGTAAGATATGAAAGGATGCTGGTTTTGCTTTTCCACCATTTTCTGGGGCTGAGAATTATGTGGTTGTCGGATTTCGTTATTGTTGTTAACTTTGGGTGCAGAGAATCGACTGGCGTATGGGACGTTGGCCTGATTGGGCCCGTACCAGATTTCGGCCTGGCTTAAGCTTCTAGAAAAGATTGTCCCGCCCACCTGAGTAGAGTCAAGTGTCTCCGTTGACGGGCAAAAGCTGTTCGGAATTGCTAGACCTTCCGAACTCGAGTCGTAATTGTAGCCACATTTATTGCCGTCATCTGAAGAATCCTGAAGATCGTTGAATGGGCTGGCTGGCTCCAGATGTCGTTGCAATATTTTTTGTATTGATCTGAGGTCCTTCAAGAGCTCATCTTTTTCATTCGTAACTTTGGAAAGCTGGTCTAATATTGAAGACAATTGGGCTCCACGTTCGGTTTGTTGTAGGTTCTGGACGGTACCCTCGAGCTGAGCAATTTTGTTCTTCGTGCGTTCCCTTGCTAAGCGCTGCGCCCTGCGGTCTGCTTCCCGCTTTTTCAAGCGACGAGTATTCCGAATGAGAGCGGCTTTGGAATCCGAACTCATGATGTTTTGACAAAGGTAGCAGAGCTGAGGACTCGAGTAAATGATCACAATCGCAAGGAAATGAAACAAGATGTAAGGCTCTTTCGCGTCTTTTCAATACCTTTTCGCGGAAAATTTCGGTCGTTCAGACAGCGAGTAGGTCAGCATATAAAGGAATATCACAATCATGACTACAGAGCCGCATAATTTGACAGATTACCGGCCTGGCATTCCTATCACATATCGCGAAGGGAGCTACCACTGTCCCAAGTGGTCGGTACCATTAACGGTGCGAAACCCAGGCACCTTCAGCCGAACAAGGAATATAGCATTGAGACATAGGGAAGACCTTCTCGCATATGAGCGAATGAGGTTGAAGATCCAAGAATCATTATATAGCATTGCAAGACTCACTAGATCATTCAGCTCACAATACCGATCACAGTATACTCTAAAGCAGGAGTTCGCAGGTGCCAGAATTGAATTACGACTGATCGTACGCCACAATAAGATAACCAGGTTATTTAAACGACTATCAAATACTACTTAAAGATCAGCAGTACCCGCACAGGCCTAAAGGGTGTTTCTTTTTGGTCGCATTGATGTTTCAGACAGCACAACATAACTAGCGGAGCCCGGAACCAGCCCCGCTCATCGATGTTGTCAAAAGTTTCCACTACTAGAATGACCTACAACTAAAATGTATACAACTAGGTTTTTCTACTTATTGAATTAAAATTTAAAGTAATTAAGAATCAAACATATTATCAATTCGAGTAGGTATAACTTTATTTTGCGATGAGTAATATTATGTGTGAGCATTCCCCCATTCAGGTTCAGTGCTTGAAGGAGTCTCAATTGTCACATCTTAATCGCCTATAAGCAGGAATTGTTAACAGCTGACTGATCTACAAGCGGGTCACTGATTGACCAAAGGAGTGGTAGGCTAAGATGCTGCGTGAGATTCATACTATCCTGCCGAATCACAGCCATTCTTGGCCAAGTCCCTGCTCAGCTGGGCGAGAGTTGGAATGGACTGCTCGCTTAACGAGAATGGAAACGTTGTTTTTTAGTTTCTTAGACAACAGACCAATCACAGGCACTAACATGAGTCAAACTTAAAAGTCTTGATTGACAGCGCAAGTGATTGGAACGGCATATCGGCAGTTGAATTACAAAATGTTTACTAAAAAGAAATGATCTACCGACCGATCGTCGCTTGTTTCAACCAGGCAGTTGCAGCCACGCTGTCAAAACAAGGAAGACAATTGCCAAGCAGCCCGCTCGATAGACTGAATATCATGAGAAAAGAAATTTCACCCACAGCCCCGACCCGAAAGTAAAGCGCTAGTACCCTATACGTTCATCTACAGAATAATTGCGCACGCAACCAACGCAATAACTGCAACAATCGCCGCCTTGATAGGGGTAGCCCCGTCGATCTTGCTTCCTGGCGCGTCTCCTGTGACCACAGGTGACGTTGGGGTCGGACCGGAGGGATATGTGGAAGAAGACAATCCAGATTCTGCTCCAGCTCTAGCTCCGGTAGGCTTGCCGTTTGAGGTGTGCACGGTCTTCATCTGCGGGGCGGTGTTCGTAGGCGATGCCGGGGAGTGGGGGAACTCGGGAGATCCCCGTAAATCCGGAGATCCACTGTGGTTCGGGTCCGGAGGGCTGGGGCCTCCTGGGGCATGACAGGCCCCTCCACCACTGGAGCCATCCTTGCAGGTATCTCCACCGGCTGATGCCTGCGCAGCTGGACCTGACTCGGCTGGAAGAGTCAGAATTGTTGTAATAGCGTGCTCGCCACATGTATGACAGACAACTCTGGTGGCAGTGAAGCCAGGAGGGTAATAGCCTGTGGCAGGGCGCTGACACTGAGTCTTATCGCAGGGAGAAGTGATGGTATAAGTGTGCAGATTCGGACCATCTGAACCAAGAGTGGGAAAAGCAGTGGTGTAAATGAGGGAGCCACCGCCAGTCTCCTGGCTCTGACCGCCCACGGTGGAGGTAGCGTAGATGTTCGTCATAGTGATAGGGGGAAGTGTGCTAGTAAGCGTGCAGTTGTCCGCATTTGACGCCTGTTTTGGCTTGATTGGGAGCCAAGAAGCAAGACTGACAGCAGGGAACAACAGAACGAGCGGAGTGAACAACATGATTGAATGAGTGAAGCGATGGGTTGAGTGATTGCGAGTTTTCCTTGTCTTGGTTGATGAGGTATTTATGATTTTTCTCCTGGTGTCTTGTTGTTCTCTATGCGGAATATCACGCACATGGAATGAAGTGTTCGCTTAACAACTACGATCAAATAACAACAATATCAATACAGGACGCGACACCCTCGCCTAGAGGTGAAAGTTATGCTACGTCGCTTGCGTTTCCAAGACTAAGACGGAATGACTCCTGGGTCAGCGAATGATGCCATCAGTCTTGTTCGACCTTGACAGACACTAGACTCTGGTGACAAGTGATGTCTCTCTGCACCCTTCATCTGAGCTGGGACCTAGTTCGCTTCTGTTGAGGAGGACGAGACCATCTTTTGGAATTGAAGAAGGACAAAGAGAGCTGAAATTATTTATTGAAAGGAAGCTTAAGTTGTCTCGGCAAGGCCCTCTGCTGTAGGGGTCAACGAAACTCTCCCTCGAACTTTCAGATTATATCACTCTCTCACGATATGTACTACTGCTGTTATGTTTCCTATTTCAGCTAAGCTACTCAATCTAAGTTCAAGGTAGTGTAAGACATAGTTTAATGTTCTCGTTCATACCTCAACGACTGAGTCGTCCAGAGGCCCGTGAATGCTAATCTAAACAGCGAACCACCCATATTCGCGACCCAAAGACGGACGGGGACATATATTTGAACGTCAACAATAGCTGAATCATGGAATGCGGTGGCGCTCGAAGAGTACGGAGGATATTTCCTGACAATCCTTTCTACGATTTCCTTGAGGCGGACTCAGCTGAAAACAACTTCGCTTGAAGGATTTCCTTTTCTTCACATACCAGATTTCCATACTCACCCTCTCACCGTAACTCCACAGGCTCTGAGCACCAATAAACATCGAGCCGAGTTCTAAGATATGGCGCTTTCAATTTGTTCAATGTAGGTATGTTGAGCAAGTCAGTCCAAGATGCAATCTCCAGTGATTAGACTACCATCGACCATAAATATCAGTCTCTGCAAGTAGATTTTGGAATATTCATCATCATCAATACTCTCATTTTCTCTCGAACTCTATCTACAATAACTTTTCTAAGTGTCACTCGCTTTGACAATGCGTCTTCTTCCTTACCTCTCGGAGCTTCTGCTCTTCCACGGCCTAGGCTTAAAAGTTCTGGCCCAACATACCCTGGGCTGCCCTGACGGGTTATCTGTCGTGAACATACAGCCTGAAGTCATCGTCGGGCTCCAGCCTGTTACCATTAGCTCCGTATTCAATACCGATACAGTGCTTACAGTTGGAAATACCACGATCCCAGTCACGGGTGCCCCAACTACCTTGGTCACCTCCTTTACTCTGACGGAGACTTCGACCAGACTCTCGACTGGGTGAGTTCCCTTTCTTCGATTTGGAGAGTTCAGTTGTCTGATGGAATTTCAATCTGAATTAGTGATCCGGAACGATACTCTACCGGTCGCAATACTAATACCACTCGTGATGGTCCTGAATTCAATCCAACTACAGTTATACACTCGGCCTCGGGCCAAGATCCAGCTAGAACTTTCATCATTATCAACCCTTCGTTGGCCTCGAGCAAACATTTCACCGGACCATACACGACCCTTGCAAGTGCTGGCCCTTCTGGCTCCCTCCCTACCACGATTGTTCAACCTCCTTCTGGTACAGATGCTACTGGTACTATCATAGTCATCGAACCTTCGAGATCCTTTCCCGAGACCGGACCTTCTTCTACTGGAGCTAATGAACCAGTCTCCCCACCAAATACCTCGTCTCGCACCTCGTCGGGCCCCTTTGCTATCCCTCTTTCTGGCTCTAGCACTGAAAGTCCTCCTTTTACTGGCCCTTTCACATCCATTACTGGAATCAATACAAATGCAGCTGGCACTGCAATAACTCTTCCTCCTTCGGGTACGGATGCTACAGGCACGGTTATTATTCTTGAACCGAGTACAGTCACACCAAGAAGCTCTTTTACTGGGCCTTATACCACAATCACAGGAAGCAATACCGGAAGTCAGACTGCGACACTTTCACTGCCCCCTTCTGGGACAGATCCAACAGGAACGGTCATCGTTCTGGTGCCTTCTTCCCCTTCTTTTACGTCGAGTTTCACAGGCCCGTATACCACTATCACAGGTGTGGGTACTGCAACAACCACTGTCACTCATCCCCCTTCTGGAACGGAGACAATAGGTACAGTGATTGTAGTACAGCCTTCACCCAGCACAATCTTCACAGGTCCATTCACTACTATCACTGGTGTCAATACCGGTACTGCCACCGGTACATCGACCCTCACTTTACCACCATCGGGAACAGACCTTATCGGTACGGTAATCATTCTGAAACCTTCGACCTCAGCGCAAAACACAGTCTTTACGGGGCCATATACCACTATTACAGGCATCAACACTGGCACTGCGACTGGAACCTCTACTATCACCTTGCCACCTTCTGGAACAGATACAACAGGCACTGTGATTGTCTTAGAGCCTTCGTTTTCGGCCTCTAGAATCACCTTTACAGGGCCTTTCACTACTATTACTGGGATTAACACTGCCACGGGGACGTCGACCGTCACATTTTCGCCCTCTGGAACAGACCCTACAGGCACCGTCATCGTGCTTGAACCTTCATCCTCGTCTCCAGGCTCAACATTCACGGGACCGTTCACTACGCTCACGGGCACAAATGCAGGTACTGGCGCAACCACTCTAACCCTGGCTCCCTCTGGAACGGAATCTACCGGTACTGTCATTGTTCTAGAGCCCAGTTCTACTCGATCGGCAACTCCTAGCATTACTCAATCTAGCGATAGTCGTTCAACAGCTCCATCGACAGACACAGCATCTGAAGTATCGCAGAGTCAATCGAGTTCAGCTCCTGGAAGCTCCACCAATACTGCTTCAAGCACATCGGATGCGCCATCTCAACAGACCTCGGAGGTTGTGTCTTCCGGCTCGGAAAGTTCATTTACTGAGCCAGAACTTCCGTCAGATACCTCTACAGATATCGAAACTACTAGTTCCGATACTAGTGTTGCAACAACTCAATCGGTCTCATCTGGAGAGACTCCGAAAGTTACTTCTTCCACTATGTCACAGGCTTCTTCAGATACCATGACGGATGTTATTACTAACATCTCTGGCGCTGTCACTACAACCACCGTCGCTACTGGGGAATCCTTGGAGACTACGCCGACTGACCAGGAGACCTCTTCGGCCACATCATCACCTCTCTCGGAAACTTCCAGCGATCGTGTCATCAGCAGCTCATCAGAGGATAGCACCTCGTCTAGCCCTACAACCTCTGGTGCATCGACAACTGAGAGTGAGGCACCCACTAACTCAGATGGGTTGACATCGGACACAACCTCGGCTTCAGACTCGTTTGTGACCTTTTCAACCTCGGTGGTTGCTGAAACGTCAAATACAGAGGAGACGTCAATTGAGACTCCTACCAGTGTCGATATCAGCTCTACAGCTGCAGCAGATAGTACTGATATATCTTCTGAGACCGACATATCAACCTCTTCAGGTGAAGCTACCAGTTCAACTACGGCTAGTCCAACCACGCCTGAACCCCAAACGTCTTCAGCATCTGAGTGTATCCCCTCTGCCACTTCCACATCATCATTCTGTGATGTCGCTCTCCCTGCCGGCTGCCAAGCACTTGAAACAACAAATGGCGTCCTTCTGGTCCCTGTAATCGCAGCCTGCACTCTGGCGCTTGGTCCGTATGCAGCTGGCAACATTGCCACCTGTCTTGCAACGACACCTTCGCTGTTTACTGTTGGAGCAGATATAGCCGACTGTATCCTCACTGCGCTAGAAGGTAGATGCATCACAACTCTGCCCGATGCATGCACAGACCTGGAGGATTCCAACGGTCTTGCCCTCGTTGCGGATATTGCCCTCTGCGCCACCGCGCTCGGTCCGTTCGCAGCTGGAAGCGCCGCAACTTGTCTTGCGACCGGAGCCATTACCTCTACGACCCAAGGAACTAGCATCGTTGAGTGCTTACGAGCCGCGTTCGGCTTTGATTCGGGTACCGGCACCGTCACTGGAAGTGCTCTATGCAACGAACCGACTACAACTCCCCAAGACCCAGTCTGTGCCACGATCCCTGAGCCTTGTGCAGACCTGGCAGACACAGATGGACTTGCGCTCATCGCAGCTGTTCCTGTTTGTACGGCTGCATTGGGAGGGTTTGCTGTCGGCAACGTCGCAACCTGCTTGGGAACCAACCTTATTACTCAGAATACCTTGGGCGAGACTGTCGTTGAATGTCTTGAAAGTGCTCTTTCGGAAACGTGTATCACATCGCTTCCTGAGCCCTGCCTCGACTTGGCGGGAAATACAGCTGCTCAGCTTGTAATCAACCTCCCTCTTTGCACAGCAGCTCTTGGCCCGTTCGCCGCGGGGGCAGCGGCAACCTGCCTGACTTCGGGCCTGACCAATGGCAACTCAGTTGTGGACTGCCTCAACGAAGCAATCTTTTGATACTGTGGCTGAAGCTTTATTACAAAGAGGTTTGTAGTGGGTATTCCAAAGAGATGGTAGTTGGGTTTGTGTTAGTGATGAGGGCGTGTTTAATATCGAGATTAATCATTGATTCATGACTATTCATCCGCTTTGGTTGAATAGGGCAAATTCAGCCACATCTTGTCTTCAATGGGGCAGCGGTGGTAGTCGACATCAGCTCCTCATTAGTTTTCATGGGGTCTGATAATATTCATTACTGAACCCTTTTTAATATCATCCTAATAGTATTGCATGTTCTGAAAAACCCGGCTGATATTCCTAAAGCTACGTGTAATATATGATGCTTGTTGGCCAACCGCCAGCTCGCATGTCAGGGTGTGGTTAAAGTAAAGACCTGGAATGCGAACTTAACGTCAAAATAGATATTATCGCGCTTCGTAATATCATATTAATTCCAGTAGCCTAGTTGGTTCTAAGATATCCTAAAGATGATGCTCTACAAAGTGTACTTAGTTAAATCCCTACCTTGAAACACCTTCGCCTCTCCTCTACTAACTTTAACCTCATAACTCCTCCACCTCTACGCACAACCTCGCATTATTACCACACTTCACAGATTTCGAATGGCCTAATCATACTTAAATACGACACCTTCTGTGCTTTTAGACACGAAGAAGAAAAGGCAGGATTTTATAGCCCTTCAGGGAGGGAAGAAGAGTTATCTTGCTGAGGAATAAGATTTCTTGTCATGCAGCTTAAAACCTTAACTTTTGGTAACTATATACGCATATAGTTAATATGCTTGAGGCTGAAAAAAAAAACCCGTGTTCTTTATAATAGTTGAAGGCAGGGCCTTATTCTAAAATAAGGCCGAAAGCACTTCAAGTAGTGCTTAACCTTCACCCCCCGTTGAGCATGCTTGCTTCCCTTGTGCCACATGAAAGAACGTTTCATCTGGTGAGCCTCATGATTTCCTAGTATATATGTGTCGTTTCGGATCTCTGCGGTCAATAGGATTAAGAATAGATGCAATTTTAGTTACACTTCTCTTTGTGCTGCATTCCTTGCTCCAGTTCACATATCAATGCAGAAGCCACCTTAGCCTCCAGCCCATTCCTCCCAGTGTTGACCTCCTCGGCAAAACTAACGCGTCCCTGCCACCACTTCAGCCACTTCTCAGCTCTAGCGCCCTCGGAATCTTTCAAAAGTCCGATACTGACGTCAACAACATCATCAGGGGATTTCTCGTGCCAGAACACGGTGGCGCCGCAAGTTCCGCAAAACTCACGGTTCACATTAGGTGATGATGAGAAGCTTGTCAAAACGCCGCTGGGCAGGGTGGTGAAGTCGAGGGGGACAATGGAGTTCACCCCCTCAGACCCGGGAATTTGGAAGAAGATGTTGGCTCGAGGAACAAAGGCCCATGTCTGCGCTTCAAAGCCTGACATGAGGCGGCATGATCGACAGGCACATGTTCCAGCGAGGTATTTAGTTCCGTGGTCTTGAATCCACCATTTCTCGTCGGCCACATTTCTCTTTATTGAATCATCCGTTGTCTTGTCTGGGAACATCAGGTCTGGGTAGTTGCGCCTGGGTCTTGCGCTCGCGTCGTTGGGGCGAGTGATGTGGAATTTGATGTTACCACAAGAGCAAGACGCCTCAAGATGGTCTGTTTGAGCCGTGACCGATCTTGAGATACTGGATTCCATCTTCTTCTTGGCCAAATATTTGTCGCCGGGTTGAAACCACACAGACAATCCTCCATCTTGAGTATCGGCGATATGCTGATGCTGGATCTTCAGCCCTGGGCTTGCGGATTGCATCGAAGCCCAGGTAACTACTCCAGTCGCTACTCCCCATTCTTGGTCCTTCCCTACCAGTTCAAGGACACGGAATACGTGGCATCCACATCTGCTACAAAAGTGTCGTGTGGATGTGCCAGTCGGACGATAGGCTTTCAAGGGGGGAGAAAGATCAGGGAAGGATATAGGGTAGTAAGAGGTGCATAGTAAGCCGGTTGTGTAACGACATGTATCGCAATGGCAGAGAGACAGGGAGACCTGATCTGAAGAAATATTTCCATTTTTGAGATTGACCTCTTGCGAGACTGCACCGCAAAAACAGGCTACTTTCAACGCTTGAGCAGACATCGAATAGTGATAGGTGGAATTTTGTTATTGTTGTTGTTGGTGGTAATGCTGTTGCTAATGGCGGTTGCAGCAGAATACATTGTATTGTACAATGACGCTTATTTAAAAATATTACAAAATCCCGTAACCCAAGATTATTCGGGGATTATCGCCCCAGAAATCGGTTCAAAGATACCTTGTACAGCGAAGCCATTGGGGGATAGAATCTCACTATGATCAGATGAGTTGACGTAACCAGTCACTCGTGTATCGCGGAGTATCGCTCTCAAGAAAGATGATGCCCGGTGATGCCGACTCAGGACACTGACCGCGCCCTATGGGTCTGTAGAATTTTCCCTGGTCATCTTTAAGCCCCAGACTCCATCTTATCGTTTGCCTCCCGTTGAATCCAATCAGTAACTGAGAACTGGGCACAGATGGGGCAAAAAGAAGATAGTGATGAAATAGTGCCGGGGTACTCACAGGGCGCGGTTTTCGGTTAATATCGTGGCACTACTTAGCCATAACGCTACGGTGTGGCTATCTTCAAGGTACGTGGATCCGGAGAGTGCCGAACAGCTAACAACCGGCAGCCAAGCAGACGTCCAGATTTCTAAGACATTGACCAATGTAGCCTGTATCACAAAACAAGCTGCCTAAGGCCCCTCGCGCGCCTCGTGCTTTCAAATGCCTCATGATATTTAATCCAACGAGTCGACCAACAAGCAGGATTGCGTAACCTCAGAGTCGCCATAAAGTGGTAAACATTTGTGTTGTCACCGTCATATTACTTGCTCCACCAAGAACATAAAATGGACTTCATCCGTTCAGTCAAGGCAAGCCGAAAGTTTTCTTCGAAGCAGGATAAAGACATTACCTCAAAAAACCTGAAAGAAACATTGCCTCAACGCTCATCACTTGATTCATCAATTACTTTGGTCGATGAACAGCCAATCGTCAAAAGTCAAGAAGAAAACCGCGGCTGGTCGGTATATACAGTGAATGGTTTCACTGCAGTTGTCAGAAATTGATCAGGTAAGACCATCTCGCTATTATAATATTATTTTGTCATTTGCTAATTCCTTCACTAGTTTCTCAGTTGGTCCGAGGTCTGAGTTAGCTGTTTCTATCCTTGAAACTACGATCTCGTCTAATGCTAATAAAGCCACAGCGTGAGACTATCCATTTATAACTTTTACGGCACGAATTAGAATATTAGTTTTGGAATTTACAAAAAATAGGAGACTTCGTGTTGTTCATTAAATACGGTGTGCAAGATTATGCCCAGCAATTGTAGTCAATTTGTTACACCAATACAAGAAGAAACCTGTTGATAATTAAGCGCTATCTATACCGAGTGATCCCAAATAGACATTAAGGACTTTAAAGACACTTTAATCAACAATCCTTTATTTGTCTCTTCTTTCCTAGAGTGGATTACAATTAATCTCAGTATTAAAATCTGATGAAGCTGTTAAGGGGGGCAAAATAGAGAGAATACTTCAACCAATAGGAATGGCTCCTTATCTCCACGACACTTAATAACACTAAGACCCAGATTCCAGAAGCTAGACAGTCAAATAAAGTCTATCTCGGAACCATCTCGGGGAGAAAACCTTCAGTTTGCCGTATTTCGCATATAAATATCGCGGGTGTGCTTACGGTCAGGCATGGACACTGCCGCAGTGTAAAACTCGTCTGCTTGGCAAGAAGGATTGCATTCTCATCTGTGTCTCTCCAATCTTATTCTTCCTCTATCTTTCGTCACCCACAGCAACAATGCCTGAGCTCGTCGTTCCTGGCGCCGTTCTCCACTACGAGACGTTTGGCTCGGACGGCCCCCTCCTCGTCTTCGTACCCGGTGCCGACGGCCGGGGCAGCGTCTTTCATCCAACTGCCAAATTTCTCGCCGCCCATTTCACTGTTGTGTGCTGGGACCGTCGTGGATACTCGCAAAGCTTTCTCGATGGTCGACAAGACTTCCAACATCGCCTACAGACCGACGCGGATGATGCTCAGCGATTGATCGTGCACCTTTCTCGTAATGGGACCGCTTTCGTCTTCGGAACTTCGTCCGGTGCCGTCGTTGCGCAACAGCTGCTGGCTAGTCATCCCGAATGTGTGGAAACGCTCGTTGCACACGAGCCCCCCGCCTTCTCTGTTCTTCCCGAGCAGTTCCAACAACAGGCTCACGGACTCATGAACCAAGTTTATAGCACATATAGGGCTCATGGTCCCGATGCAGCCATGGAAGCCTTCACCTCTGGTCTCTCCGAGGGCCCTGAATTGGGAATGATGCGTCACTGCATGGATGCAAAACGCGGCGACGAGATCCGCGCAAATTGCCTCTTTTGGTTTGAATTTGAGCTCAGACAGTACACTAGCGCCCCAGTTGATATTGAAGGTCTTAACAGGGCGCAAGAGAAGTTGATCCTCGTCGCAGGAGATGATAGCGGTGATGGGCCTGGTGTGGGACCAGTCAGCGTTATCGCAGGACACACAGGCAAGGAAGTTCTTAGGGTTCCTGGGGGCCATCTAGGTTATATGACTGTTCCAGCAGTGTTCGCGAAGAGACTGTGGGAGTTACTTGGCCAGTAGGAGGATACTAAGGCTTTGCTCTAACAAAGCAATTGATGTTCAATAACTTGTGTTTGATTTAACCTATATTATTGCGTGAACCAATCAATGCCCGGAGAACTGAGCCAGCTTTGCTCAATTGAGTCTGATGTGAAAAACTGACTGAAGTCCTCCGCCATTCCTACCAGCCAGCTTTCATCGACAACAGACGCAGCATCGAATAGGATAGAACTAGCGACTTGGCCGTCGTTGGAGCCAAATGACTGATCTATAAAACTGTCAGAACCTTGTAGACCTGCATATAACTTGTCTTATTTCGCTGCAATAGTCTTGACTCGCCTCTTTTTGCAAACGTAGAAAATCGTTGGCGATATTTCCCTAGCGCTTCAATGCCCTTTGCTGCTGATTCAACGTGTGACTTGTGGAAGTCGAATGTTCGCAAAGCTCTCTCCCAGGAAGTTTTAGCCGGATCAAGATCTAGGTTAGCTTCAAAATGGGGACAGAGACTGGCAGCAAGAAGTGTTGATGCAGCCGCAAAAGTAACTAGATACATGTAAGCTTCAGATTGTACGTAGAGCTGTGCTCCCGAGATGTGAGAGGGGTATTACATAGTAACGTGTGCCATGCTGAAGTCTGTTTCAAGCTACCCAGATTTCCATAGATTTCCTCGAGTATTCCGTGACAAGTAGATACGCATAAACGATTTATTTCCATGAGATAGGACTTTTGAAGAGAATGATTGTTGTTGTTGATTGAACACTGATTCGAAAGTCTTCGGCGTGTTGTGACGAGAAGTGATGGCCGTAGCAGCAGAAGCCGTATATATAAAACCCTATTCAGAGTGAGAATTGCTCCGCTCCGGCCTAGGTTGCACTATACCTCGATTTCTTATACCTCGATTTCAATATCATGGCTTGCATGTGGAAGCAACTTGTAAGTTCATCTTGAGCAGATCCTACCTCACGGTCAGCTTGAAGATGACCGGGCAAAGCCTCGACAAATTGATCCAATTCCGAGCATAACCTAGGAACATCGCTGAGGTACGGAGAAGACGTAACAATTCCATCCTCAGCCAGACTTTGGTACCCATGGGAGTAGGATTCGTTCAGAATCTCGTCCAGGATGCCGAAGAGCTTCATGCTGTATATAAAGAAGTCTATGCGAGAAGGAGAGTTCTCGGGTTGACAGCCATCGTCCAATTCAGATAGGTATTCGTCATCAATAGGCTGGGGTAATGGATTATCATGTGGCCTGTAATAAAGGACGGGCCTGCCAAAAGTCGTTGCTGAGAGCCTGAAGACAGTCAGTGAATTATGAAGGCCTACGGATGACGTGGAAGGTACCGATCCAAAGCAACACAGTTGTGCCAAACTCTACGCCGCATTTCGCGTTCCAGTTGGTTTTTCGACAAGGCGGTGTGCCCCAAGTGTAAGCCGAGTCCCTGAGCCACTCTCAAAGCGACCCCGACCATATTCCAACAACGATCGGCATATGTCGTGTAATGTAGGTAGATAGCTCACAGAAGGAGCAGTTGTACTATTTGTAAGGAGGAGAAACCAAGGGTCTCAATAGAAATCAGCCGATGAGATTGTCTGTAAAATGAATCGGCGAACTGATTTCTCTGTGCTGAAGGTACCTGTTCACTGCGTTGGCATCCAAGGGCCAAGGCCATGTAGAGTGTCGCATGAAAGACGACGTCTTCATTCGTTTGGCTGTAATAATAGGCTGGGGGTATAACTTGCTGCCATAGATGGTCATACATGGTAGTAAAAGAGGGTCGGTGCAATATAGGGAATACTGGATGTATAAACTCCCAGAAACAACAGAACAGCGCATCTGCAAGGTAACGCTCCGGGAGGGAGATAGGATCCATACTATGAGCAAGGCCAGACGACTGGACATTAAAGCCTAGGAGGCCTGGCATAGTTCTTTCTTTGGGACAATTTATTAACTAAAAAGGTTGTGTCGCATTAATCCCAGGTTCTTACAGGTAAACAACCTCCTAGAGGGAAGAAATATTAAATAATAAGCTATATACTATCTAAGAGGGTAACTATTAAGGTCTGCTTTTAACTATAATATAGTTAATAAGTATATATACTAGATAAGTATATATACTACTTTTTCCAGCCTTTTTGATAGAAATTACTTTAAAATAATTATAAATTATCTAATTAATTATTTAATAAAGCAGAAACCACCATTTTGGCATTCCCGATATATAAACTAAATATAGAACATCGTATCCCTCAGCTTTTGATGGATTTGTACATCATTAGTACTCGGCTGCCTGGTTCCTCCAGCTGCCGACGTTTCAGTTACGGACGGGGCTGCACTCGGCGACGGCGTGTCAAAAAAACTCGCCAAATAGCACCGCGCGCGCTCGCACGCGAGATCAGCATAGTACGCCGGGGGGCATAGACTAACAGCCTTGGTGGCGCGGCCGAACAGGTAGCACATATTGTGTGTGAGATCCTCCACGATATCGGCGATGCTCTGGAACGGAAGCGGAATCGACTTCGCATAAATTTGCCGGAATATCTCATCATGCACGATGTAATAGTGGCATGGGCGTGCGGTCCCTTGAAGAGCAGCGTGTGCCTGCAGGAAGAAATCCCAGTTCCGTGCTTCAGTCACTCCGCGGTCGACGACGGTACCGGGTTTAGTGTTGCCAGACCTATCGCAGTCTTGCTCGGTAGTGGGATAGAATCTCGTTTTGTGCCGCTTGCCGCAGACTATGATAGTGAAGCGCGGAAGGCCTTTTTTAGTGTCAGCTGCTGGGTACATCTGTTCGCATGCGCGGCGGAGTTGAGGAAGCTCTTGCGAGAGAACCATGTCATATTGGCCTTCGGAGACTCCGTCGCGGTAGATGAGAATATTCTCCGGGGGAGCGGCGTGATTGCCCTTGGTCTTCCAGAGGCCAAGGCGAGATTTAAGCATCTCTGTGAGATCTTCCACGTTCTCTTGTCTCGCGCGCTGTATGCGCAAAGTTGCGGGCCATTGACCTAGGAATTTGTCAATGGAAGCCACCATTGCTGAGACAGAAGGCGCATTGGAAGACGAGCCAGGTGAAGGATGCGTGACGTCGATGCCGACAATCATCGTCCTGTTCTGGTCAATGATGCCGAGGTTCTTGTTCTCCACCATCTGATTGATGCCGCCGAGCTTGAGATTGAACTTCAAAGCGACATTGGACATATATTGGTCGCGACCGCGGTCTTTCAATAATTTTGAACCCACTGAACAGATGGTATGGATGCCGCAGTTCCTGTCAGCGATCGTCTTGATGCGCTTGTATAATGGTATGTTTGCTCCGGGCAGGATGATGAAAAGCAGATCTAAAGCTCCAGTGGCACGTTGTAAAGTTGAGCCGAGCGCAGGGTCGTCTGGATGTTGAAGTTGGATGCGTTGACCTGAAAGCGGTTGAGCTGCGTTGACACCGATTTTCCTTAAGGCTTGATAGAACTCATTCATGACGACCCCCAGGCTTTGCTGGTCGAAGGAGTCGCGTGCTCCAGGAAGCGATATCATCAGGTATGACCATTTGGCAAGTGACGCGCCGATGTTGAATTTAATATCCATCATATTCCAACTACCGAAGCGGGGGCCAGCGGCCTTATTGCCCTTATAGATAACCTTTGGGCCAACAAGAATGCGACCAGGGACTTTGATGAGTCCTGGCGTTATCTTCAGGCCAAAAGAACGCTGAACGATGTTAGCACCTCACATTTGAAATAGAAGCGAAGACGTACCAAAAGTCCGTTCGTGTTTTCATCTAGGCCAACAGTCTGCACACCCTCCCTAGAAATCGCGGCCGCATTCTCCCACGGCTTGCGAACAGCGTAGCGAATCATTTGCTGCGCTTGAGTTCCGTCCAGCTTCGACTTGGAAGTCTGGCCCGGGAGGACAAGGCAGACTTCAGCTGGGAGATACATCGGATTGTCCCGGTTGCCACAGTTAACCAACGGAAGTTGGGGGTCTTGCAGAACTCTATTGTATGCTGCGTCACAATCAGTGATGCTGTATCGAGTGATGGATAGTGGAAATAACGCACTTATCCTGAAAAAGTCAAACACAGTGATATACCTCCCAGTGGTCGAAACTGCTGAGCTTTCTGCCTGGGCCTTACCCTTCCCTTTGCCCTTCCCTTTCGCACCTCCCCTGGCTGCCGCCCTAGGTGCACTAGAGGAGCTGGCTTCACCATCGAGCCAGAACTCGACTTCTTTGCCGCCTGCCCCGTGCTGTCTAACGCGCGGCGGGTGGGCCAAGCCATGCCCATCGTCTTTCCTAGCAAGCCCGAAGATAGTCTTGACACGAGGAATAACTTCGTTGGCTTTGTTACGCTTCTCGGGAAGATGCGTGGTCTGTATGCGAAGGAATTTGAGAAACCTTTCCAACATGATGGTGCTGTGAACTCCGTAACTGTTCATGAGCACCGGTAAAGGAACAGCATGGTAGAAGGCTCCATGGCTCACGTTGATGTTGACAAGGATACGACAAGTCGCTATGCGCACGCTCGAGAAGAAGCCTCGAATGACTTCCAAACCGGAGCCGATGTCTCCTCTTGCTGCTTCACTGCTGAGAGAAAAGCTCTTTGTCGATCCAATTGTAACAAGATTCTTGGCGGACTTGGCGTAGTGGTTCAGAAAGATATTCAGAGCCTGAGTCAACTCCTGCTTGTCTCCTAACGACTGGCCTAGACTTGTTGAGTTCAAGTAGTTGATTAACTCGCCGATATTCAAAGTCTTCGTATACAGGACGCGAACCTTGTATACGGTAGCCCTAGCAGCCGGCTCGTCTTCACCTTCTGGACGATACGGGACCTCAATGAGGGTATCGTCCTGCGACAACTTAGTTTTGGAGACAAGAGTAGACCGGAAGTCAGTTGCAATGTCGCCTTGTTGGATTGCCAATTCCGGCGCCTGGAGCAGTAGCTGCACAACCCGGAAATGTTTCATACCAGTAGCTACTGGGTTAATCTGGATATCGTATCGATGTAAGGTCATGTTCGACGGCGGCAATAATTCGACGTAGTTTGCCGTAAGCTCAACCTTGGTGCCCCGGGTGCCATATCCCGGACGGCTGGGAAAGCCTTCGGTTAGCTTCAGGCTACCAAGATCGAGCTTGTACTTTGTCACTGGGTGCAATGCATCTTCGACCTTTGTAATCTGGGGATTTTGGCCTCGAGTGTTGCTATAGTATCGACACAATTAGCATTTTGTACGACCACGACTTTGCTCCGTATAGTTCTTACGGAAAGACCTGGATAGTTTGTTGACTGCCGCCAGTCGGCCTTCCATACCCACCTCCACCACGTCCTCCACTTCCGCCTCTATCACCTCGGTAACTGCCACTGCCCCCCCTAGGTCCATAACTGCCCCGGCCACCTCTTCCTCCGCCTCTTCCCCGGCCTCCATGATCTCCGACGCCTCTATTGCCACTAGACATGGTACTGAATGGTTGAGCGGGGCACTCAAAGCGAGATATAGAAACAAAGCGATCTGTAAGACGTTGGAGGAGATTGTATGAAAAGGAGCGAAGCGGGGCTTTGGATGACCGCTACTCTAGCAAGGTTCTGATCAAGAAATCAGCATGTGAAAATTGGATGCGATGGTAGGGTATGACGTAGGCGAATAGCTAACAATGAAATTCATGATGTCGTCTTTGGATTTGCATTCCCAGCGCCTCGATATCACCACTTAAGAAAGCATCTGGCCACGATTCATACTGTATATGTCGGAGCGATTCAGCCTCAAGATCACAATGTAATGTGTTTAGAAGAACAAGTCAACATATATGAAATTGCAGTGTTGTACATGTGCACGCTCCTGTTTGCAATATCTTCCTCTTTACGAGTTGTGGAGTTGAGACTTACAAATACATATATCTACTTTGTAAGTGGGGCATATGTTCATTTCAGGCCGCAAAAACACCAATCAGGGTTTTTCGATCGTTGGAGATGTGTATCTCCCAGGAGCGTAAAGTACGCAAACTAGTCCTCAAAGGTACTAGCCTTGGCAGTGCAGGTCAGCTTCATCACATTCATCACTACTTTCTCCGAGCGTACTACGTATGTATTTTGGGCTGTCACCTAAGTATACAGTATGGAAGTCTCATGAAGTCTCATCAGTTGTGCGATGCGGGGCCTCAATACGTTCGCGATAATGTTGTAAAAGAGGAAACTGGGGGTGTGTGATATGGTACAGAGTCGACCTAGACGTTTCCTTTCACTCAGTTAGGATTACTACGCATGCGCCGTTCTCGAATGGCCTGCCAAGCAGTCTTGTTATTACTCAAACTTAACCATGTACAGTCACGCCTGTACTAGTTATTAAATGGCATGCCTGAGATAAACTCTTTGCAAACCAGTCCGAGTTTCATGACAAATGCGATCACGATTCAAAGACAACAAGTTCTGTTCTCAATAATGGAAACGACCTTGCTAACACCACAGTAATCACAACCCAACGTGCTCTAGACTTGTCCATTACCCATTAATTTTTCATGTAACACTCTTTTCATCAACATAATGATTGGTAGTACCTATTCCACAAACCATTCCGCTTGACAATCTAACCTCAGATCCAAACTGCCACTTTCTACATTTTGTTCTGCTCTACGCAGAGTCTCTTCATGCTGTGGGTGCCAACAAGGCTACTTTCGCACAAGCCGCGGAGCATGTCCCAAACGCGCTGTTGCAGGCGACGATTGATGCCGGGGCTGTAGCTCCGACAGTAGCACCGCAGGTGTACCCGGCTGCGCCGTAGCAAGCCATAACAATGCTAGCGCAACCAGCTTGACAGACGCCGTACGCGACGGGACCCGCGGAAATCGCCGTCAAAAAGATGGCCAGGGTGGCGATGAGGGAAAAGAGCTTCGTTGTGGAGGATAGTGGCTTCATGGAGTGCCTTTTAGAGTGTCTTTTAGTATGCAGGCTGGGTTTCGAAACGACTCTGAGTAATGAGACGAATCAGGGCGTTTCTGTATGGATGGAGATTGAACTTATGGGGTCTTTTTGAGATTGAAAGTAACTCAAATTGGAAAGGGGGGAAAGGTCATATCTGTCAGAGATGGTTTATAGGTAACGTGATGTGGAGTAAGTTAGCATCCATACTAGAGTTTAGACGTCAACTGAGAACCCAATGAGAAGCGTTACACAAGAGGCTTCAGCTCCATACTAGCAAGAGGAATTTGGGCAGTGCAACTTTAGAGATCCGTGAATTGGAGTGTCAAAGAATTTATTGACCGTACTCCGTGGGATTTTCGCTTGTCGCACTCACGAAAACTATTGGCCGATAAACCGAAAGTCTAGTGTAGGAGCCCATGTGATAGACTGAGGACTTGTGTGACTGAATTTCACTTTGAAGACTTCTTACGGTTTCGTTTGTGAATGCATGGGTAAAGTATTATTGGCTTTTAGGGCATTTACTAGTCCTTATGACACGATGTTCAGTCTATACACCTAGAGTTCAATGCCCATAGGGCTAATGGATTGTTGGTCTTTGGTGATCAAAACCAGTCCAGCCGATAGAGTCAACGGTGATGCATACTTCGTTTTCACATTTTCCGAGGAAGGACTTGCATGTCTGTCCCTAACAATCTATGAATATACTTGGAATTATTGCAATAACACATTTGCTGCAGAGCAGCACGGTTCGAGAGAAAGTCTACAAAGAGAAGTATATGTAAAGTTTCCACCCTTATATCACCGCCAGTGTCAGGAACGAAGTCTGCTTGATACGCAAGAAGTAATCTAAATTGAGCTATCATGGTATACCCAAAAAATCAGGGATCCTTTTGGTTGTAGTTTCGAGATTAGGCACTTCCAGCTTCACTTCCGTCAGCGTTCCCAATAGTCTCCTCCACAGCATCGAGCTCTCCTCATCTGCCATCCCTCCAGTCAACGTTGCCCGGTTCCCCACCACAATAAGCGCTGATCTCGCACGTGTCAAAGCCACATTCATCCGACGCATATCCTTCAAGAAGCCGATCTCACAGTGCTCGTTGCATCGCACAGTAACGAAAATGATGATGTCCGCCTCGCGCCCCTGGAACCCATCTATGCTGGAAACCTCAATCTTCTGTGATATGCCAGATAGCATACGCTTTAGAGCTTCGGCTTGGCGAGTGTAAGGCGTGAGTACTGCGATTGAATGAGTTGTACCTTCTTTGGTAGGAGGGCACGTGAGGAGGTTGCAGATCTGCACACAGAGCTCCGCCTGACCTCGATTTTCTTTCGACTTCTGACCTGGCATTTCCTTTGTTTCGCAACTGATGAAGATAGCCCGCTCGTGGTCATATGCAAGAGGATGATCTTTTTCTCCTAGTGCTGTCGTTCTTGGGAACGGGAAGTTGCATGTGATAAGTTGTCTATCTGACATGCTGATTCCAGACTTCAACTTCCCCTCATAGAATTCTTTCGAACTGAAATCACATAGCTTAGGATGCATCCTATACTGTGTATCAAGCATCAGGGTGTTTAAACCGCTTTTAGTACCTTCGACTTTAGCTTTGGTGTAAAGTCTTTCGAACAAGGAGACGTCAAAGTCCAGAGCAAGGGCTGTTTGATTGACCGTTGGCCGGAGCTGGACATGGTCACCAACTAGTATTGCGCGCGAACAGCCCTTGACAAGTGGCACTAAAGAGCTCGGTTCCGTTTGCTGAGATGCCTCATCAACAATGACTGTATCGAATTGCTCCAAACGAAGTAAGCCAATTCCTGCTCCGATGCACGTTGTGAAAATTGTATCGCTATGCTGAATCATCTGAGTCGCCTTTTCCAGCGCCTTGCGGTTGGAGTGAATCTCTTGCCCGGCCATCGCATCGCAAGTGTACCTCCGCAAGTCATCTGAAACTTTGCGTACCTATATCAAATTAGCATGTGAAGATACCGTGACGCAATTGTTATAGCCTACCTCGGTAGACACCCTCAGGACAGTAGGCTGGGCTTTTCGAGCCAAAGACTGCTTCTGGATTCTTTGAATATAGCGTCGCATTAAGTTATCCACTGCGTTGTGAGTTGGAGCTGTAACCAGAATGCGAGTTTTTACGTCAGCTATTTGTAAGGCACATATCATCTCAACGATTGTCTCGGTCTTTCCAGTCCCTGGAGGACCCCAGAGACAGAGCAATGGACTTCTCAGGGACAGCTGAATCGCTTTGGTCTGGCTCTCGTTCAGCTTGTAGATTTTCCTGAATGCATAGTTTGAGTTAGGCAATATTGGGGAAGGTGACGGAAGGCCAAGAATTATGTCTGCTACTCCGCAGCACTGTTCCTGATAGATACTGAGGTGCTTGACGGCATCACTCATGGAATTTGAAGTAACAAATGGGCCGCAGTCTTCTAAAACCCACGAACAGTCGGCAAAGTATGACGGAAGGGGATGAAGACACTTGAAGCGTGCACGACCACTCTCGGAGAACTCCACGAGCGCATCAATCGAATATCTCGTGCCCACCAGCACATTTGATGGGAGGGAAGCAGTTGTCAATCGTACATGTGACGATTTCTTGGGTGTGCCAGTAGTGTCAATTCTGAAATCAATCTCGACAATGTTGCCATCTTTCGTCTTGGGATATAACTTCATTTCGTAAAGACCTGGTAAGCGCTTGGCTACGTTCTCCGCTTCTTGTATGTGATCCAACGCAATTGCGCACAGATTACGCAGTAGATACTGGACCAATTTAGAGTCCGCAGTCATGAATCGTGTCACGTTGGGTTGCAGGCAGTCAAGAAATAAATCCAGCGCCAGATCTGTGGATCGTAAAGTTAATGCTGCAAGGTCGATGATATCTGCAAGATCATTGAGAGATAAGGAACCGGTCGGAATGTTTGAGAGAATCTTTTGCAAAGGGTCCAGGATCAGATGGCCCACGGTGTTTGCCGAGAGGATAAATGCTCGTAGGATTGGCAAAAGCGATGTTTCCAATAGCAGAACCAGGTCTTGCTGCTGTAATCTATCGGGATCTTCAAGGAAATGAACAAAGGCCAGGGCCAATGTTGGCTCGGTAGACAAGGTTTCCACCATCGTCCGCATCAACGTCTTAGCCTCGACCGCAGTATCATTGATATTGCTTAGAAGATGCTGAAAGCACTGTAACAAAAATCCCTTATCGTTGGTCGATATAACCATTTCGAAGACAACCTTGTACTGGTTCACCGACTCTAACCGTGTCAGTAGCTCTAAGTTCTCGTGGGTAATAATTTCGATCAGCCATGAGGGGTCTGAGGGCGAAAGAACATCATTACGAGTCGGGATGGAGTATTCTCTTGATTCCTGCGGAAACAGGGGCAACGTTTCCGTTGTATCGACCTGTTCCAGCCAGAGATCAAGATTCTGCATTGATGCAACGTCTCGATTGCTGATGACGTAAATCTCCTTTGTGAAGTCAGTGACATTATATTCTCAAAAGTGAACTCTGTCGAGTAAGCTTACTGCAGCGGTAACTGGTGATCGGTTCACTCTTCCGATGTGTGTCTGGAGATTTCTACTGAATTTGTCCAGAGCTATACTTGCGCAAACCTCTGCTTGTTTTCCCTTGTCGATTAGGGCTTGTTGTTTCCTTCTTCTGTCTCCCTGGTTCCGAATATTCCGGTATTCCTCATCATTATGCCCCGGCCGGGTGAGGAAGACCCACGAGTTTGATCTTTTCTTTTCAAATAACTGAAACAAACTGCCGTCGCAGTACAGTTGATATTGCATCTTGGTTGGTAGCACCAGATGATGTTGATTCTGTGGTCCTTGTGAATGCGGAAATGCAAAAAGTCGACCGATGTTATCGATTTGGCAATCCTGCGAGCGCTGGATTCTCTTGGGTATGTAGATGGCTAGCGACAATCGTTCGTGAGGTTGAAAAACCATGATGGTGCGATGAAACATCTCCAGGTTAGTAGCGATAGCGTCGTGGAATGTAGCGAGGCGATCCACAGAAGAGTCGTATGTTTTTTTCCACTTAATCCCTGGATTGTCCAATTGAAACTTCTCTAGCTCGCTTCTTTCGAGTATGCTGGACGAACATAAAGCATTGGTGATCAGGGCAGGCACACTCGGAGATGGTGGGACATGAGCGAGGATCCATGCTTTTTGTTCCGAGGTAAGAACGTTAAAGTCAAAAAGATGCAGCAGGTTCTCAAATGACATCTGGTTCTGAATACACCAAGCATGAGCCCACTTGATGCATTCGAACTCACTGATAGCTATATCATCCCGGGTAAGCAATAGTTGTATAGCATCAACATCATATCCTGCTAGATCCGCCTTCGATGGCAACGACAAATCGTGTACTCTTTTTTTCCCGTCATTGTGAAGAACATCGAGTATGAATGGTGGCGCATCTTCTGACGGCCTAGGAGGAGATCGCAGCCTATCTGGGATTTTGATCCGCTTACCGTCCACGCATTGTGAGAATAGACGGTTTAGCTCCTGACACTGAGCGCTCATAGGACCAGTCACTCGGGCCCAATCAAGATAGATATTCTTGACTTGACCGAGGGAAGCATTGGTGTACCTGGCAAAATACACAAGGCGGTCGTCGTCGGTAATCGGGCGGAAAATAATAGGTTCTTTGACTCCTGGGTACAAAGCTGGAGTTGAGACAGTCGATGGTATCAGGTCCTTGTCCCAGCAAACGAAATCTGAGCCAAGTCAGTAAGCCTCTATGCTATCTGGTAAGAGTGAGGTAAGGAGTGTTGATAGAGAAAGGTTCATCCCTTACATTTATCACCATCGAGATCACCACCAGACATGAAATCCGCGGCCGGCCGTTTCCCCCGAGTTGAGAATACAATGCAGTCCACTAAATGCGACAGCTCCGGACGCTCAACTACCCTAAACTTCTGCCAGTCTCCAGGATGAAGACATGGATTTCTAATAACAGTAACTTCAGTATTCTTCAGAGCATGTGGCTGTCCGTTCTCCTCCAGAGTGACTTTAACAGCACACTCTCCTTCCTTCAACACATTCCAAGCATCGCATACGCCAAATATAAGTCGTGACTCTTGCACAAAGATTCGACATCGTTGCTCGTCCCTCTTATTCAGCATTTTGGCGTGCTCAGCATTGATGAGGCGTTTGATCTGGGGCTGTATCTTGTCGCCTCCGTCGAGGAGCACATGCTCGGCGAGATCAGATCGGTTGATGTAGCTTAAGAAGCGGAACGCGTCACGGAAGTCGAATTTGGCATTGCTGAGCAATCGGAAGTGATCGCGCTGCTTGGAAAGGAGTGTCTCTTGAGAGATCCCAAGGGCGTGGAGGAGGATGATAGTTTCATCGTTAAGATACCCGTAAGAGAAAGGCTGGAATTGAGCGACAGTGTTAGATATGCCTGTATGATACAAGAACAAACAGTCAAGCGATGCGTTACCTTCGAGTATTCGACCACAGCGAATGAATGATCATCGCCACCATTAAACTTTTTCATCGACTTTCGGAGCTTCAACAAAGCCTTCTGCTTTGCCATGCGAGGATCAACTGTGACCACACCTTTATATTCACGGTATCGAATTTGGAAGACAGACGGTGTATATCGCGCACCCCGGAAGAGTATCCGAGTTCGTCGCGCCAAGTCGTTGGCAAGCTTTGGCGCAATGAGCCCACAGCCATCGGTAAAGATATAATCGTCGGATTCGACGTCGGGAATATCTTCACATCGATCAGGATCAATCGTCATAACGGTTGCCGCTGATGAGAAAAGCAACCCGATACGCTTGGCCTTTTTGCCAACCGTTTTCATCTCACTGAAGTCACCCAGAGCCTCAGTCTTTCTCGAAATTTCCTCTTTCGACGCAGCCATGAGGAAACATGATCTTGATTTCAGTTGACTGTTACTGTGCCCATAGAAATTATAATGCACACCGTTCAATTTGATGCCAGCCCTCAAGCATCTGATGCTGTAGTCTGAGACTTCTTGGCCAGTGCGGGGTTGCAGATCTGGAGCTGGACCTTGTTCTTTTGCAACGGGGCCTCTGACGAGTGGGTGGAAAGCTTCAAGGGAGAGGACGATGAAGCGATCTAGGGGGTCATTTGATATGGCGCGATTTGGGGTGCTGGGTTGGAGGGTGAGAGTCATCGATTGTTTGAGTTCTTTCAGGTCGGAGTGAAGACTGATGACTTTGATAAAGCCGGCTTGCTCCAACATGGAAGGCGATGGGAGTCTGGAAATGCGAAAGGTCCATTCATTGTCATCGAGCTGTAAGATCGGCAATAATATATGACGAAAATTCTGCAAATTCTTCACGTCTCCTTGGGTCGGCATTCTGATTCCTTTGTTCAACTGAAGTCAATTGAAAAGAACAAACGGGTTGAGATTGGTAAGGAAGTTGTGATAAGGTCGCCCAGTGAAATTGGATTCAAACTTAAACGGCTTATGATGATTGGGTGGTGTAGGCGTCACGCTCAACGCGTCATCAGGTCATCAGTGAATCAACAGGTGCCTGTGCCAGTGTAACATAGAAATGCTTACGCGCTCCAAATCCCTCACTTCCATCAGGACTCTCAGTCAGGCTGCGTATTGAACGACTCCTCATCGCGGTCATCATGCCTTCAGATGCCAATATTCCGAACATTTACATTATCGGACCACAATCTACAGGCAAAACAACACTAGTCAACAAACTACAGAGCGAGCTAGACTATTGGCCCGCCGATACATCAATTGGAACTCCCCAGATCATCTCCGAGGTCGCGCGATCCGTCCTTGCCAAACACAAGTTCTCGGCCAAGGACATTACTTCGTCAACTAGTAGATGTCTTGCTCTACAGAAACTCATCCTTGGAGCTCAAGCTTCGGCAGAAAAGGAAGCTTTGCGAGACTCCAACTGGTTCATTTCCGATCGCTCTGGTTTCGACCCGTTAGTATATGCAAAAAGATACGTTTCTACCGATGCGGTAGTCGAAATGCAGCTGGAGCCTATTTGGATGGAAATAAAGGCTAGAATGGCAAACTCGTTGATCGTGATTTGCGAAGCGGGCACGCCTTGGTTGATGGACGATGGCGTGCGACTGATGCCTGACAGTGAAGATGAATGGATGCAGGTATTTCGAGACTTTTGTGGGCTATTGAATGATGTGGGGTTCGAGTATTCTGTTGTACCCCGAACTCTGTTAGACCTTGAGAAGCGAGCTGAGTTTATACGCGCCAGATGGGTTGAAAGACGGCAGTCATTCTATCGTGGGCGAGCGATGATGTGAACGAAGCTACAAGCTATGTAAGGGGGCAACCATCAAGGTTTGCTTTTAACTATGGCAAAAAACACAGTATTTCTACATTTAAAGCATAATATTCTATGCTCATGCTGTAACCTAATTTAAGCTTCTCCAAAGCTGCTTCTTGCATCATGACTCAAAGGTCCTCCTGCGATGGTTATAAAAGCCTGCCTGCTCTTCCTCCTGCTGGACCGAATGATGAGTCAAAGGGTGACTCACGGGGAAAGGTTAATCGAAGGTTTCGGGGGAATTCGCAAGGTTTGAGGGGGATCGTGAGTCACAAATACAGAAGGTTCATGACACGGTACTTTGAACACAATGGAAGCTACAAGCATGATTTGAGATTTGAATTGATCAACTTCTTATAGTTATATTGCATCTATTTGGACTTCTCCCCATCTACGTTGTTCGGCACTTGGCCTCTTCCAACTATTGTCCCCATGATTGATAGACGTAAATTCCGTGCCAAGGTCGATAGGACTAGAGAAGTCGCGTTCATAGCCGCTAGAGTTGCTTTCCCCTATGCTTCCACCGCTGTTCTTTACAGGAGTACTTGTATTGGGCGTCCTTAATGACCATTGCATCTTGTGTTCGGATACTCGCATACATGCAACACATAAAGTGAGAAAAGCGGTGATCCAGTCTGTATCGTGTTCGACGCAGGAGGACAACACGGTCGTAACTATATAGACTCAATAGCTTCTAGTATGTATAGAATGGTATGGAGCGCAGTGATACAATTGAACTCACATTTGATACTGCCGTTCGGTTGACGTTATTGAGAAATGAATGAAACACGGACAATGGCAGCAATCGACATTCTGCAAGGAAGGTCAAAAGATATCACATACACATGTGGCTTTCACTTATGCCAGACATAGGAGCCAGAAAATTTGTGCTCTAGCCTCAATCGTGGTCTGCGTCTTCCGCAACATCGGTGACAATAGGTGTTGTCAGTACTTGATAGTATCCACTATAGGAAGTAAATCGTCTAACATAGCGGCCCTTAAATTCTCATCTGCTGTGGCGAATCATTTATGTGTATTTGCAGCCTTAAAGCTCCACGAACAGACGCATTAACCATATATACTCGTGGTGTGTTTAGTGGGCAGCTCGAGAGAACCTGCGACCGGTACGCAACAAGAAAAGGATGAAAGACATATTCCGTTAGCTCAGGGCCGATCCCAAATTTGAATGCTTCCATGTCGCAATGCTATTGCGGCTAACAAGTCTAGTCTTCTTTATCTTATCTGATACAGGGACTCACGCGTCTATAGACTTACAGTCCATTCTCTGGGAACTCACTATCTCGAAGTGGTATAATGGTAAGGCGCTCATATCATATATTACGTTGTTCGTTTACAGATTGCACTGTTCAGCTTGGCTATCCAAGCATACTGAACTCGCTTTTTCGCCTTGCCCTGTTTCAAAGGGCCAGTCATTATGATCATCATAAACCCTTGTCCGCAGGCGCTTTAGAATAGCAAACACCTTTCTGTGCAAGAGGTGGTGGAGGGATAGACAGTGCATCGTTATCCAGACACTCCACCACCATCACCACCTCCTCCTCCTTCAGTCTAACCTTGTTGCTTTCCCAATGTTAAATGTCCTCGGGGGGTTCAGGCGCCGTGGGTAAAGCGGCTATTGTGCAGAAGTATTGTAGTAGAGTGTTTTTGCGCGAACGGGTAGCGAACGGTGTAGTTTACCTATTAATTAATCGTAAGGAAGATATAGATGATTATTCACAAAGACTACTTTAATAGATAATGACTCTCAAATCAGTTTTCTTAATTGGGGGGTTTTGAGACATCCTGCAGGGTTGCCTGGGTGCCTCACTATGGCGTCACACCCCCGCGTCATGGCTAAAGCGAAGCTTAATAAACAGAACCAGCTTATCCTTGCAATCCTTATCTATCAGATACCATCAAGGCATATCCTACTGTGCTTCCGAACTAATTCCTTAAGTAGCTACATTTAATCGATTTGCTGTATACTCCTTTAACTATATGGAAAACCCTGTAGCGCACAGGAAGGCCGTCTTTTTGAGCGTGCACTGTAGGCGAGTATTTGGCCAGCAACATCCACCTATTGTGAAGAGACAAGATATCCGATATAAGATGTCCATTCGTCATTTGTAGAAAGTCTAAGAAGGTTGGTCAGGATCTATTGTAACCGACTTCTATGAGATTACTCGTCACAAGCTTCCAATTTGTCCATGTGATCGTCGTCGTCATCCGCGATGTCCTCAGCGCTGTCAATATCCTCTAGTAGAGAAACGCCTCCGCTCGTAGTGGCTTTGAAGTCAGTGTACGGTAGTAAGCGTATGGTGATGCGTAAGTGGCTTCAATAGTAAGTGTAAGTGGCGTTACCGGCCACATCAACCTGGTCTGGCGACACATGTACTTATGAAAGCGTGCTTGTCAGGACTCTCCTAATATCATCTGTGGCGTCGCTGAGGATGCTCTTACCCCAGATTTCAGCATTGTTTACCAGTGGAATTACCCAAACATGGGAACCTACAGTATTGACCGAAGCCCAGGAATAGAACGTGGTACTCGGGGAAGCACGATTATTGAAATACGGCGAAGTGGAGGATGCCTCCTGAGCGATTATGGAGTATTGCCATGTTGTATTTGCAAAACCTCTCATGTAAGTTACCTAGTGGAATAGGCAGCCTCTTCGAAAATTCTGTTCACCCTTTCACCCTCCTACATGACCACATGATCTTTGCTGTCTCAGCGCTAGGAGGTAATAATGGATGGGTCAACATGTGCAGGCCCGCAACCTGTGCGTCCCCGATTAATTTTACAGTAATGGTTAACTCCGACCCTGATATATCTGATCTGTCGATTATGATGGGAGGATGACATCTTGGCCTTTCTGTCACTTACTTTTTGTAATTGAAGCCTTATTCCTGCGGCAGCAACATTAACCTGGTTCATTGTTGCCTGATGAACTCCTCGCGGTGTTCAGTTCATCGGAATTATCACAGCCACCCGTCTCCTAAGAGCCAAGTTCCGTCTTCCACTACTTCGCAATCCTACTTGACACGATCTGGCCCTTTTCCCTATAGCTTTGACCAACTAGGACAATGTCCGCTATCTTTTGTTGCCCGAAAATAAAACCGTACCGACCCCGGTGGCTTGACCACGAGCCGAAGTTTACAACTTTTCTGCGTTGGGCAAACCACCTTACAACGCCTCCAGCGACGGAAAATAACTTCTCCGTGGTCAGTAACGCACCGTACGCTGTCCAACTTGTGAAACAGGTCAACTATGGACCGCAGGAGGCGATCAGATACTTTGTTCCCGCTGCGAGTGATTCCATATTCGTGGAGACTACCGAGATTGATCTTGTAAATGCTAATTTCGAGAAACTGAATTCGTATTTAATCCCAATAGTCTTTGTGGTTAAATCCCTGCACTAAATGTTCAATTGACTACAGGTATAAAAACTTCAGATGCGAATATCACAATAAATTTTTTGAAGTCAACTTGTATCAGAAGAACCCTACGAACACGCATCACTGGCGGGCCAACCTTGCAAGGCCGTCTATGGAAATTGATCTCGCATATCGACATAAAGATACGGAGATGCAGAAAGTCAATGCAGATGAAAAGGCCGAGCAGGAGACAGGACCTGACCTCCCTTTTGTTCCACAGCGTGAAAAGTTGCCCCCGAGGCCGTGCAATTTGCCTTCTAAGCCCGTTCAGGCAGGTTGTGAATCGCATTGGGCGACGTCAAAAACAGAAAGTGGACTTTCAGATTCGAACGAGCAAAGCACCGCCGAGTTGGATATCGCAGCTTTGAAGAGAGTCCTTCGATTCTTACTTCCAGCAGTCGGGACAAGCCTTGGCTCGAACCCTCTCTTGTCCCTACTATGCCTCGATTATGTCAATCAAGAACTGAGCCTTGATCTCAGCCTCGAGGCTCTCTGGGAGGCACAACTGACTAGTCCAAATATCATCATGTTTCTTTGTCGTTGTTTTAATATGTCTGGCAACGACTCGGTCGATTTGGACGAAATTGAAGACTTAGTACTCCCGGCAATGCGCCAGATCCAGCCTCTCAGAAATCAAAAGAATTCCGGGCGGGCCAGGCTTCAGGATATTGTTTATCAGGCGCTCGAGGATGGTCGTTCAGTACCTTGGGTGCACAAATTTAGAGACGACATTACTCGCGTGTTCGAGTGTGGCCCTGGAGAGGACCTCCTCCAGCGATGCCGAGACAAGGATGATGAGCTGCGACAAGACCTAAGCAATCAAAACAGTGACTTGGTACATGAAGCCTCCGTCGAAAAGGTACGTTATTGTGACACCTGTATATACAAAACAGTACGGCTGATTAATGGTGGCAGGACAAAGAAGAGAACGAGTTATGGATGAAACATCGAAATATGGACGTTGGCGTTTTTCCCGATTACGGTTCTG
>JAOQAZ010000051.1:61912-225888 GCA_027945595.1 Fusarium torreyae
GATGCAGAAAGTCAATGCAGATGAAAAGGCCGAGCAGGAGACAGGACCTGACCTCCCTTTTGTTCCACAGCGTGAAAAGTTGCCCCCGAGGCCGTGCAATTTGCCTTCTAAGCCCGTTCAGGCAGGTTGTGAATCGCATTGGGCGACGTCAAAAACAGAAAGTGGACTTTCAGATTCGAACGAGCAAAGCACCGCCGAGTTGGATATCGCAGCTTTGAAGAGAGTCCTTCGATTCTTACTTCCAGCAGTCGGGACAAGCCTTGGCTCGAACCCTCTCTTGTCCCTACTATGCCTCGATTATGTCAATCAAGAACTGAGCCTTGATCTCAGCCTCGAGGCTCTCTGGGAGGCACAACTGACTAGTCCAAATATCATCATGTTTCTTTGTCGTTGTTTTAATATGTCTGGCAACGACTCGGTCGATTTGGACGAAATTGAAGACTTAGTACTCCCGGCAATGCGCCAGATCCAGCCTCTCAGAAATCAAAAGAATTCCGGGCGGGCCAGGCTTCAGGATATTGTTTATCAGGCGCTCGAGGATGGTCGTTCAGTACCTTGGGTGCACAAATTTAGAGACGACATTACTCGCGTGTTCGAGTGTGGCCCTGGAGAGGACCTCCTCCAGCGATGCCGAGACAAGGATGATGAGCTGCGACAAGACCTAAGCAATCAAAACAGTGACTTGGTACATGAAGCCTCCGTCGAAAAGGTACGTTATTGTGACACCTGTATATACAAAACAGTACGGCTGATTAATGGTGGCAGGACAAAGAAGAGAACGAGTTATGGATGAAACATCGAAATATGGACGTTGGCGTTTTTCCCGATTACGGTTCTGACGATAGCGATTACTATTACGGATATGAATCCCTGAAAGACTTCACGGCCTGCGACAAAGAGTGTGGATATTGCGGGCACTGTGATTATTAGTGCGAGTAATGCAAATGCTTGACGGAAGTGTCTCTTGTTAGACATATACCCGTGTTAGGTCTATTAGTGCAGATTGGTATATTTATGTTGTGTTGCGTGTTAAATCCTGCCCCCTAAAGGCTTTAATGTTGTCGGGCGCAGTCTTAGAAGACGATTTCTTGCACGTGACACCCCAGCTCATGCCTCTTGTTCAACAACTACCAGCACGGCTACGTACAGTAGCAGCAGCAGCAACAGTACTAGTAGTAGTTAGATCTTAGCTGGATTAGAAAGGTTATATAGCTGCCTATATTAATAGACAAAATAGACGCAGGTTCTCCGGGAATTTAGTATTTATTATATCCTATAAGTCTACTACGCCTAGTAAATTAGTGCCTAAAGGGCTTTATAAGCTAAATATATATATTATACTAATAGTTACTTTAATCTTACTAAGCTTATATAGTTATTATTTTATTCTTTTTAGCTTAGTTATTTCTTACTTTTTTAATTTTTATAGTTATTAGTAATAATAAGTTAATTTAAGGCTTAATTTCTTTAAGTATTTAATTTCCTACTTTTAGCAGCTAGACTAGTACTTACTTTTAATTATATAAAGTAATAATTATTAATAAATATAAAATAATAACTATTTAGCTAAAAATATTATTATTATTTTTATTTTAAGTAGCTTATAATAATAGTAAATTTAACTATAGCTTATATTAAATTTATATTTAATATTTTAAAAAAGAAAATACTTTATTATTATTTTCTACTTATATATATAAGTATTTATAAATTATTCTTATTTTAACTTAATTTGAATATTATTTTAATTATATTATTTCAATTTTAAACTATATTATTATAATAGCTTTTTTTTTATAATAGCTAATTATATAATAACTTAATATACTTATTAAATAAAGCTATATTAAGCTTTTTAAAATATTTATTAATTCTTATTTAATAAATTTTTTTTTATAAATCCTTTCTTATTTTATTAAAAACTATAGTTTTTAATTTACTTATTTTTCTTTATAGTATAATATATAGCTTTATTATATAATAAGTTAATATTTTAGGTCTTCTTAAATTTTAAACTTATTATTAAATAATAGCTAAATAAGCTTAATTTTATTTTTATTTTTCTTAAAGCTTTTTTACAATTTTATATATTTTTTAAAATTCACTTTTAGCTTAATTATTAATAAGAGTTTTTTATAACTTATATTAACTTACTAGTTTATTACTTATTAGAATTATTATAACTTAAGTAATAACTTAAGTGTAAAATATTATATTTTATATATAAAAACACTATATTTCTTTTATAAGTAAAAGCAAACCTTAATAGTTACCCTTTTATATAGTCTTTATTATATATAACAAAAAAATACAATTTAAAAAGCACTTATAAAATCTATTTATAAATAGTTAATAATAGGCTTTCTAGACCCCAAGGAGAAGCTTAAAAATAACGAAATTGCTAAGGTTGTTAAAGAGGTTAAGGGCGTTAAAAATAACCCTGCCGCTAAAGCTCTCGCGGAAACTTAGCGTGCTGCTAAGAAAGAATACCACGAGGAGAACATGAGATGATATTACGAAATCAACGTCGTCAGGAAGATCACGGCGATATTTGGCGTCTCGATTAATGGGGTCTTTGAGATACTTGAACAAGTCTCAATGCGGTTATAGTTCGTTGGGTCTGAGAACAACAGAGCATTACCCACTCGTCCCGCTGCCAAACCGGACAAGTCTCATATGCAGCCTATCAAGAAGCGTGTTGATAAGGCTAGTCAAGAGTCTGGCAACGAGGAATCCATCGTATCTAGCAACAGTACTGATAAGGAAGCTGGCGATGGGGACGACGGCAAACCTGCTACTAGTGATGCTGCTGAGAATACGACTGATGGGTGTGCTGTCAAGAGTATTATTTAGAGAGCTCCTGAGTTTTTAGGCATGACGTGTCTACGATGAGAGATGCCTGGGGCCGTACATCACGCGTGGTAAAAGAATCATGATTTGTCAGTCTACTGATCAACTTTTGCGATACTACGGAGGATAATAAAGGCGTCTTTAGGTGACTTCGTGTTATGGGACCACGGAGTGAACATGGCACGGAATGAACATGGGAGTTTAGCGGGTATCAAGGCAAGTGCAGTAGGTAATGGGCATTAGAGCGAGGCATTCAAAAATGAATAATGAAACTATATTAAGATCAACCACTGCCTAAGATTTACCAAAATCTACGAAGGCCGCGCAACTTATGATCTCGTCGTAGCATTATTTAGTGTTTACTTCGAATCCAGACTCCTTACCTCTGGAACGCGCTAACCCGTACCTTGTCTAGGGCTCACAGCAGCAACCAGCAGTCTCCGCAGACGAGGGGGTCCTTGTTGACCTTGTTACGTACATCCACAATCATACTGGAGTGGCAATCATTTAGACATCGAACATAGCCATTAAGGCTCATTCGAAACCCTTTCAACCCTAAACATGAGCATACAGAGAAACCCTTCCTGTACGCGACTTTCTCCCTGGTAGCACCCCGGAAATGGCCAGAGGACCTGGCACAACAACCAAAACACAATCAGAATCGGCAGCAACAAGCAGATAAGGCGATGGACCTGTGGCACCTGCTAGAGGTCGATGACGGCGGGAGGCGGGTTGCCCGGAGTAAAGCGAGTCATCGGGCACATTGTTGGAGGCCTCAGCCTCGCTTTCGTTGTCGTCGTCCATCAAGACGTTACGGCCACCGACTATCAGGATGTTGCGTCCACGAACTCGGCGGTCACGGCCAGGGGTGTGGACCCCTTGCCCTTCTCAACACGGTTGCGGGGAGTGTTCGCCTCAGTGTCTTGACTCTCCTTTCGGTCGACGTTTGTCTGATGGGTCTGGGTGACAGTGGAGACCTGCTCGGCCTTGCCCTTTCCCTTGCCCCCGGCACGGTGGCAGAAGCTTTCTCTCTTGACAAACGACTGAATAGCCTCATCAGCCGCGGCGGCAGCAGAGAAGGCAGCATCATCGGCCTTATCGTCCTCGAGATGCGACGAGTGGAGACTCGCGTCCGAAGTTCGTCGGCTGCCCGCCTTGGATGATCGGGGGCCGATCTTATAGTCAGCCACCATCTCTGTGAGCTTTGAGATTTGGTCCGACAGCTTGATCTGTTAGCAGTTGGGTATTTTTGAGGGGAGAAAGCCAATCCAAGGGCAAAGTTAGGAGAAAAGGAAGATAAGACTTACGACCTCGAGGTTGTTCATGAGCATCAGAGTCTCCACGGAATGGGCCAGAGGGTTCTTGACGGACATCCATCGTCGAGGAAGCGCCGCATTCAAGGTCGGGTTGATGACTTGCTCGTCTCGGGCAACAGGATCGTTGTTGTTACCGGCGGCTACCTGGGTTGTATCTTTATGGGCAGTGCTTTGGGCCTGCTCAGACGACATGGTGAAGGTGGTGATCTTAAAAGAGAAGGACAGAGATTGTGGTGAAAGAAGGTAACGAAGGAAGAGCGTAAAAGGCAGTGAACTGTTATCTAGCGGAGAACAGGATCGTTGCGATTCAACCTGAAGAAGAGAGATGGTGATTCAGTATGAAAACACGTCGAAGAGAATGGTTATGGTGAGGAGAGTTTGAGAAAGTGTAAGGAAGATGCAAACTAAGGATTCTATTGAAACCTTTGTGCTTCGAAAGATAATCTGTTGCCTAGGTAATGCATCTATTATTATTCTGTTCTATTCTATTCTATTCTATTCTATTTAAACGGAGGGAGTGTTTACCAGTGCTCGCCAGTGCCCAACTCTGGAACTCTGCAAGCAAACACTGCTTGCAAGCTAGGGAAACAAAGCAGTCGAAGAAACTTTACTCCTGGGTCCTTTCTCTCTTCTCTTCTCTCCGTCTCCGAAAAAATCCTGCCCTTCCATCATTCACCACAACCTCCCTCATCATCACTTTAAATCCATCCCCTTCATTTAACAACACCTCTGTTCACTATTTTAAGAGCAACAACCGCTATCATGGATAACAATTTCCCAATTTTGAACGACAGCAGGTTGTCGCAACAGCCCGAAGATCAAGAGGCCCTCAAGTCTCTCAAAGAGGGCTGGAGGTTGGAATGTACATTATAAGAACTTGGATGATGGCATGAAGAACACAATACGTCATTATGTCACAAGGAGACATCAAGATTACCACAACCAACCGAACTCAGCCCAGTGGTCACAAGTTTTGGAACCTTGAGATGTCGTTTGGACGTTGAGTCATCTTTCGCATCCTTTACGATTTTGACAAGCTCAAGAAGGGTGGCAAGGACATACTTGTGGAAAAATATCCAGGCATTAACCCTACCTCCTGGGTTGACCAGGACTTCTACCAAAGAAAAAAGCCGCTGCCCGACGAAGCACTCGAAAACAAACCCAGGGGCAGAAACCCAAAGACGCCCTGGAAGCCCAGACCACCAATGACGAGGAACCAGAGGTGAGTTTCCCAGATAAGATCACAATCTCCATACTAACAACTCCAAGACAAGGCCCCCGGGTTCGCCTGAACTTCCAATCGGTCAATGTTCCCGAGCCCGGAGATCCCCCCAGCAATCCGAGTCACACGGGAGCTCATCTAACGTCCGAAAACGCTTGGAGTCAAACGCGAGCGTCGACGATGAGCACACTCCCAAGATCTCATGACTTCCTCAGTTGTCCCTCACACTCTGGCTCGTGTTTGAAGCTCCTCTACCTTCTCTACATCCAAAGGTAATCATCTCGCCGATTTCCTTCAGCAAATGGAGCAAAAGCAAAGTGCTCGTGAAGGCGCCACTGCAACCGAACGTCTCTATCACTACAAGCCCACTCGCACAATCCCACTCGCACAAGCGCAGTCCGACCTGCCCTCCAAAACTCTTCGTCATACCACCAACCAGCGTGCTTTAGCTCGTCATGGACCATTCGACATAGTGGACCAGCAGGGAATAAATTCGACAAAGTTTTATGAAGTGTGGCTAAGGACTGCCTAAATTTAGGGCTAAAATTGTCTATCTTTAGGATCAGAATTGCCTAAATTTAGGATGGGATGATACGAGGATAACCTCGGCCTATTCTTGGTTCCGCGCATGATCTCGCTCTCCCTTTTCCCCCTTTTCATACTTCAATCGGTTGGACATAGACATTGGACCTTCATTATTGGATCTGTGTCCAGCGCAACTTGACAAGGATGATCTCAGCCGGTTCAAGTAGTACTTTTCCCAACTTTTCCTCAGTATTACAGTGGTCTCCGCTCCCGCTGGTTCTGGCAAATCTCATTTGGCCGCTGTTATCGCCTCGATTCTTGGACTCAGTCGAAGTCGTAGCGAAGTCATGGCATGTACCCCTTCAAATAACCCATACAGCAATATTGAGAAGCGGATCTCGAGCACATTGGACAACATCCAGTACAAGTCCTTGAGAACGAGGTGTCTCTTCGTAGCCTCATGTCTATCCGTGGCTATGCAATTGACACAGAGGATCGAAATCTTTTGTCCTTTTTGGATGGTAACAAAGTCAAAGAGGGCGACGAACTCGATCCCTCTCCTTGAAGATTCCACCACTCCCTATGCTGGTGGACAGCCCGCGCCCTAGGCCTTGAGGTGGACGGTGTTCTGCCTCTCGCTGACTTGACTGATCAAGAGAAATTGTCTGATTTGCACACCAGACTGCAAGCTCTTCTCACTTATTCCCCACCGCCCCAGCATACGGACAATGATGAAGGCGTAGACCCCACTACTGCTGCAATGAAGTCATCCGAGGACTATGCTGACCTCGTCATGATCGCCAACAAAGTCATCACTATTAGTGAATATGAGGAGAATCAGAAGCAAGCGGGCAAGAAGTTCCTTTTGCGGAGCGATATTGGACGGCTTATGCGCGAGGTGGTCCGATGCGCTACCTTCGTTATGGTCATACCAGCAATGGTGGGCTCGCAGCCATACAGAAGCTTCAACAGTTGGCATGCTCACGCGGTGTTGTTCGATGAGGCCGCAGCTTTTCACCGAACCGACGCCTTATCGCTTATGACAATTCTATGCGACCCCTATTTGTGGTGGGCGATGAGAAGCAACTTCCACCCACGCTCCTGACCATGAACGACAAACTCCCGGATGGAAGTGCTGTCAACCGGTTTGGGGAGGATGCAAAGACCTCTTGGCTCTCTTTGGCTTTTGTACTTGGGGATTCTGGTATTGCCTTTGTACAAGTAACAACTAGCCAAGCAATGAAAGTTTTGCTAATTTTAGATGAAGAAGCTGGGAGATGATAAAATAATTTATGCACTTTAGTAGTTCTTAGTCTAAAATATGCTTAAAGTATGCCTAAGGTATTCTATTTGTTTGGTAACATATCCTAAAGACCCTCCTCTTGGCCATCGATGAGGACGTTATGGCCAGAGTGGCTGGCCATAGAGACCACAGATGAAATCAATGGCAATAAGGGGGCAGACCTCCAAGTGGGGGAGGACATGAAAGACAAGGAATGGGCGGACCAGTCTATGAAGACCGAGTCATCAGGGATACTAGTAGAGGCTTCGCCTTGCTCCTCCTCCTCCTTGTCGGCAAGGACGTTGCGGCCACCAACCATAAGGATGGTTCGGCCACGAGTTCGGTGAGCACCATCACCAGGGGTTTGGGCGGCCTTTCGCTTTTCGAGGCGGTTGAGATGGGTCGGCAGTTCAGTTTCCTGGCCCTGGCTTCACTCCATGTCGGTGCGAAAGCTGGAGGCAACCGTCGAGACCTCCTTCTGTTTGGCTTTGCTGCCCTTACCCTTACGCTCGGCACGACGTCGCTTGCTGAGCCCGATGTAAAGCTCGATCAGCTGGTCATCCTCAAGGGACCGGAGGCGTGCAAGGATCTCATCTTCGACGAGTATTAGCGATATGAAAGTCTGTTTGGAACAATAGTAACTTGCCAATTTCCTCAGGATCCCAAATCTTGGACCTGAGCATAGCAGCCTTGCGGAACTCTCGGGCAGTGGTGAGGGTTTTCTTGGTGCGCTTGAGATAAGGCGCGTGCTTGCTATTGTTGATGAAAGACACGAAGATGGAGGGTTAGAGAAATCGTCGCTCTCGATGAACGACTGAATAGCCTCGTCGGTAGCGGCGGCAGCAGCAGCAGCGTCGTCCTCGACCTCGACCTCGCCATAACCCGATGAGCGACGGCTTACATCGGAGGTACTACGACTGCTCGCGCGAGATGATCGGGGGCCGATCTTCGCATCAGCCAACATCTCTATAATCTTAGCAACCTGGTCCGAGACCTATTTTAATTAGCAGATGGAAGGGCAAAGTGAAGCGCAACGCGTAGGACGAAGACTTACGAACTCGAGGTTGTTCATGATCATCATCGTGTCAGCGGAACACCCTAAGAGGATTCTGAGGGAAAATCCATCGTCGAGTCGAGGGGCCATCTTGGCCCGGGTTACGTTCTCGTCGCCGGCCCGGCGACCTGGGTTGTATCCTGGTGGGAAGTGCTGGCCTGCTGAGACGACACGGTGATTATGGTGATCCTGGAAGAGAAGAAGAAAGATGGTGATTTAGACTGAAGAAGAAAGATAGTAATTTGTCTATTATTATTCTAGTCTATTCAAACGGAGGCAGTGCTCGTTGGTGTCTGCCAATCTGTCAGTGAACGCCAGTGCCAGTGCCAGTTCACCAGCTGCACCTCTGCAACTCTGCAAACACATTCAGTACAAACACTGCCTGTTTCGTAGGCGAATAGAGAAGCTGAAAACTTTTTACTCTCTCCCCTCTTCTCTTCTCTTTACCATCCCCAAAAAATCTCATCCTCTCACCATTCACCAGAACCCTCTCTCACTAACATTCACCTCAACTCTGTTCTTCTCCTCAAACCATCCTTCCTTGCCATTCAATAAACTCCTTTCTCACCCCTTGTCACCCGAAGATCAAGAAGCCCTCAAGTCTATCAAAGAGACCCGGGATAAACATTCCAAGAATTGGGACGATGAGACGAAGAACACAATCCTTCATCATGTAACACCAGGAGGCATCAATGTTATCACAACCAACCGAAAACAACCCAGTGGTCACAAGCTTTGGATCTGCGAGATGGGATCATCTTTCACACCCTGTACGACATTGGCAAGCTCGCGAAACAAGGGCAAACTCCAGGATATATATCCTGGCATTGACTCTGTCTCTTGGGTTAGGCCAGTACTTCCACCGAAGAAGAGAGGCGCTTCTCGCCCAAGCACACGGAACCAGGTTGCCACGGAAGATTAGGAGCCGGTGCCCTCAACCACGCAGAAGCAACTAGAGGCCAACAAAGAGGAGCCCAAGGCGAGTTCTCTAAACCAACTTATAATTCCCGTGTTGCTCAAGGTCCCCGTGCTAACAGCTCTAAACAAGGCTCCCACTGTTCGCACGACTTTACAAGCGGTAAATGTGCCCGAGTCTGAACTCTGAAGATTCTCTCCGGCAACCAGGATTCAACCTGCGAAAGCGCTCACAGTCTAACACCAGCGCTGGCTATAACATCATCGCTAAGATCTCCAAGGCGTCTTCGGCTATTCCCCACACTCCCACACATTTAAGAAGCTCATCGCCCTACTCTACACCCAGAGGCAGCACTTTCGTTCAGTTCCTTCAGCGAAAAGGAGAGAGTGCTCATGAGGACACTACTCCAGGCAGCCCTTTCTATTTTGCCTCTAGCCCCCGTACACATTCCCAGCCCTCCCCGGTGTCATCGAATCCTTTCGGGAGGAGGCCGAGGCCCAGGTCAAGGCTCACTCCGAGAACAAGAAAGCATCACACACCCGTCCTGTTGGTTATCTCAACATATCTGCACGCCTGCCTAGCCTATCAAGAAGCCTGCCAGAAACACTGGTAAAGAATCTGGAAATGGAAGTGTTGCCGTGGTTAGCAGAAATGCTGTTGGGGAGGCTAGCGATTTAGATGATGGCCAGTCTGCTGCTAACGATGAGGCTGAGAATGCGACTGGTAGAGATGCCGCTGACGGTGCCGCAGAAAATTAGCACTTTCTCAAACTGTTTGGCGAGCAAAAGGTATCGAAGTGGCTAAGCACTGCCACCATGTTGGAAGCGACCACTTTGTCATCGAGGAAGACGTGTCTGTTGACACTACTGCTTCCCGCATGTCGATATCGACGGCACGCAGATCTGGGTTGTCAAAGCCAAACGTCCGAACCCCAGCGAGTTTCAGCCGTTGGTCATGGGCTTCGTGGACGAACTCAGAGGAATTTTCCAGCGTTCGGGAGAACGTCCAGAAGACCAGGCCTGGCCTCCCGATGGATTATGACGTCAATGACGACACCCAGTCAATCTCATCTCGCGATTCTGCTCTGCAACCTCCAAAGGAAGCCGGCTTCAACAACAACAAAGAACACGGTTATCATCTCACGATTCAAGCGAAGCCACTGAACCCAGAATTGTCCACGTCACTGCGACAACCACTCGAAATCTGGAAATTGAACATCACGGTCAATCATCTGAGGATATCTGCAAAATGGTTGTTGGCCAAGCCTCCCTCAACCCCAAAATGAAGGAGTGGCTTACCGAGGCACGCATCCATGTCCTCCCAGACCAGAGCAAGAACAAATTGTGTTCTGGTTCCAGGCTCATGAACCCACCTCATGGACCTTGATTCAGGATACACTCAGCAGGATCTCGAGGAGTGAAGTTGGTCAATGGAAATTCCAGCCAGGTCAACCCCGACTCGCTTTAGAGGCCACGGTGACAGCTTTCTGCGAGATTACCTTCACGATCTCAAGCAACTGAAGCAGCTCAACCCTTCAAGGACATCTGTCAGGCCCTGAAGCGAATCCGCGCTGGTCTGAAGGCTATCGCAGATGTTTCGAGTCCTTACCCTCCGTTACCCGTTGCAACCATGTTTGGCCAATATCCCAGCACCATAAGTTGATAGGGAAGCATGACGACAAGGTCGAGGCCGTGGACCAGGAGCGGAAGAAAATCAACGAGCAGCTCTCCACAGATTTGCGTCAGGTGGGTGATGGAGTCCGCCAGATCCAGGAAAAAGTAATCCCAAGCATCAAGGATGCTATCCTGGAGGTTGATCAGCAGAAGACAGGCGCCCATTTTCACGTGGAGGAACTTTGGGAGTTGCACTTACGACAGACGGGCACCATTCCTGAAGCGCTTCGACACTTGGCGTATTGTCACTGTACTTCGGGTGAGATGCGCCAGCTGCAGCAAAGGGAGGCAGAAGTAGCCAATGCTGAGACGGGCTCTGGTCTCTGGAAGTAAGTTCAATGCCCTCTTCTTTCCCTATTGAATCTAACCCATGTGTAGCGACGGATATTCGGCCACTACGCGTCTCTTGCCTCGACTTTGACTTTGGGCTGGGACCATTGGAGGCAGTACATTGAATCGGGTCCTGAGAACATACTGGGATCGCTTTTTGGACGACATGGAGTTAAGGGAATGGACCAAAAGTCAACCACATTGGGAGTTACGGGATACCACGGCAGGACACACAACGCGTTCATGGGGGAGGCATGTTTTATCTGAGGTCGAGGGGTAATCCCAGAACAGCGTGAGCATAGAGTATTATGCTTCAACCGTGAATGCACCGTGTTGATTACCAAAGTTAGAAGCATACCTTCAAAGGTGGCTCCCTCGGACAATATCAAAAAGCAAGACATGGGTAAAAATATAACTGCACATGAAACAACAACTTTATTCCTGTTCTCTCCTTACCAAGCTATTTATATACGCAGCCTTTCTGTAGGTTTCATCAGAACTGCACGGGGTAATCAGTTGTTTCCACCTCTTTCGGGTATTTCAGGCCATTATCACGCCTTACTCCATCCATGACATCCATTATAAGTATAGTCTCATCTAATCCCAAGCCGCTGCCCTCCTTGCGCCCCTCGACAAGAGCGCGACCAGCATCATCAGCCTCCCAAAACAGACCATGTCCTTCGCCTTCACGATTTACATGCGGTCCGAATCCACTATACCAACCACTTCCGGCACCTGGACCAGGCTGGGGCCATTGCTTGTCCTCGACTGTACCATCTTTGAGGATGAGCCTTGTATGTGTGGGTCGATAAGTAGGAGGAAACACCTGGATCTCACCCTGTTGGCCTTGGATGCGAACATTTGGCGACAATGCATCTGTCTCCGCGGCCACCGAGTCGTTTGACAGGCCCAACGAGCAAGACGCGACAGCGTGGGCTGTTCCGCCCTGCTCAGTGCCTCGGGGAAACTCCAATAACATGGTGACCATAGAGTCAACGCCAGTGCGAGGGTACTTTGCCACGATGGACTTAACGGTGGGGGGTTGTCGGGTATCCGCAGGCTGGGTGCTGTAGAGCGTTTGAAAGACCCAGGTCAAACTGTAGATACCTGCATCGAGGAGAATTCCACCAGCAAGACGTGGGTTTACCATGATGTGATCGTCGTCCTCAAATCCGCCGGCATAGCCTAAACTGTGCTCCGAAAGAACTCGCTCGACGGGTCCAATACGGCCTGACGAGACAATTTCTCTCACGTAGGCCGACACTGGAAAGTAACGGGTCCAAAGTCCTTCCATGAGCAGCAAGTTCTTCTCCTTTGCTTTGGCTGCCAGTACCCGTGCTTGCTGAGCGTTGACAGTGAAGGCCTTTTCGACCAGTATATTCTTTCCCGCTTCGAGGAGTAGCATGGCATTCTGGTAGTGATGTGAGTGAGGCGAGGCGATATAAACAATGTCCACGTTGGGGTCATTGGCAAGGCTCCGATATGAGTCATATGCTTTTGCGTGCGAAGGTGCATCGTATTCTCGTAGAAACGCCTCTGCTTTGGAAATGGAAGAGGATGAGGCGGCTGCTACCAGCTCATGGTGGATATCTGTGACACCACGCGTCCCCGGGTCAACCAGGAGGTCTTTTGCGCTGAGATATGTCAGTTCGAGCTTTTGAAGAGTCTGGTTGAGACGACTCACAATGCCTTTGCGATGGTTCCAGTCGCGAGGATGCCCCAGCGAACAGTATGAGGTGACGTCATGGTTAATTCTTTGCTTACGGCTGTGATGTTGAATGCGTGAATATTTCGAGTTGCAGTATTAGTGCAGCTGGCAAGGTGGTAGCTTTTATATTGTCAGCAATCGCCTAAGTTCATACACTCTTTACGCGATTACTAGCTGTAGGCTGGCAAACCAGTTAAGGCTGCTGATCTGGAGTAAAGCTATTTCCGAAGTACGACAGACTCATAAATTGTCTGGGGCGGCTTTGTAGGAATGGCTGATATCTTCTCGTCCCCAAGAATTGCGAATATGCTTGCGCATAGCACATATTAATAACCGTGAATCGTTTTCTTTGCTATATAACGGCAGTTGCCGCGACAAAGTGAAGCCATGGTACACACCCCGGTCCAGTCCGCTGCGTGATTCTTCGGAGTCATATTCCATCTAGTTTTCCAGTGGCAGAATCCATGAGACGTTTCGGGCCATAGCCATGATCTCCTCATCCGAAATGAAGTATCGACCTAGTGTAAATAAAATTGATGAGATGAGCTATGTTATGCTAAAAGGGTTGAGACATACCATCTACTAACTTTGCTTCGCTGCCACCAGTTTTTATTCCCGATAGAACCGTACAGTACCTCCCATTGATATCTGCATAGCAGTATCTAACGTCTTCAGAGCTATGATATATACTTAGGTAGCTCTGGTGGCGTAACCAGGCTTCGAGGAACTTGCGTCCTGATGTCCTAGAAGGGGGTCGGGGTGATTTCCAATGTAGTAGTTTCGGTCCATCATTTATTCTTTTTGCCCAAACCCACGATATTTGCATAACAAATGCTCTTATAGCGTCTTGGATCTCCGGTAGGAGATTCGTGAGGGTGACTAGACTAGGTAGGTTCTCTCTCCACCTTTGGTGCATATTTGTATAAGCAGAGTCAAGTATGGATTTGACAATGGGCTGAATCTGTTGTTGGACCTGCAATGGTCCAATGTAAGAGGTTTGGCACCGGATTGACCGAAGCTTCACCATGGTAAGGGCCAAGGGTATGAGATCGCTGTCGTAGAATTCCTTCTCGATGTCGGCGACGTAGGGGCGGAGGACGCCATGACGATTTTCCCGGAAACATGACAATGCCTTCGGTGAAGCTGCGATAAATGATTGGATATCTTCGAGGGAGTTGCAAGAGTGCATAATCTGGATGCAGAGCTCGGCGGGAAGCTTTTTCAAGCTATCAAAGGGCGGAGTATCCAAGGAGAACGACGGGAGAGCCATGTTTGAAGTGCGGCGCGCAAGAGAAGCCGCCATTGTGATTGTGTGTGTTTTTGATGTTGTTGATGTGTGTTGCTTCAAGAGTGGAATAGCAGGCGGAATTTTATACCTTTTAGAGGAGGAAGTCAGAGTTGTTATACAAGAAAAAGCTTTATGCAGGCCTAAAAGCTTGATATTAGGGAATTATATAAGCAAAGTTTATTATGCTTAAATCGTAAGAAAATCGTGTTCTTTATAATAGTTCAAACTGGCCTCTGCGAGGGATACTGCACCTTACGATAGCGACACGCAAGTGATGTTAAAGACGCACGACAAAGCAAATTAAACAAACTGTAAAGAAGAAAGAAAATGGTGGATTTTGCACGAGTAATTTTGTGAGTATTTAAATCTGGCTCCTTACGCACGACAAGCTTCGCACAAAGAAAGTTCGTGATAAGGCATCTGATATAAAGCGTGCAAGTGGTATATTGCGTTGCCTATTAAGAAAACTTTATTAAGTCTCAGATAAGCCCTTAACAGCTTTCGAGTACCAATGGCGATTTCCAAACCTGTCAGAATACAAGATACACGGCTAGATATCAACCCAATGAATCCGGGACCCAGACCACTATTCCTAAAGGTTACCACAGCTATTTAGAAGTAAGCTTGCTAGTCAAGTTGATATAATGCACCAAGCCTACCTGACGAAAGCTTCACAAGTCGACGGCACAGAAGCATCGCTGGCCAGAAACAGTTACGGAATAACATAAGCCAACTAGTCAATCCTAGAATTAATGAATGACTTGGATTTCGCAAGTTGCATATACGCGGCTTGTGTGAAGTGGCAGGCTTAGCTGTTTTGATTTGTCATTGAGACCCTTGAGTTTTGGCCTCAGTATACAAGCTGCCTGCGAACAGCTGGAAAACGAGGCAAAGTCACGTTTTTACTAGTTTTCTATGCAGAGCTACTAGTATCCCATCTTTTTTGGTATGGCAGAGTATAAAAGTGGATCATTGTTGGCGTCAGCAACCGTTGTAAGTCATTGGTTTGTCAATTTGGCTGACGCCAGCCAAACCAGCCAACCGCCCGCGTTGGGAATAGTAGCTGTCGATCGTCCCATCTTTCCAAAAAGTTGCAGCTTTATTAATGCGTCAAACAGTTACAGATGAAAGATATAAAAGCCCTATGTTATTCCTCAAGATTTCTTACACAATTCTTCGTTAAACCTTCTAGTTCTCGATTCTTCTCGAGACTTTGACAAAATCCATTATGGCGAAGCACACTTCCAAGACCACGGTTCATGAGCTCGTCAAAGAGTATGCCCAAATCATCAAGGGCAAAACCATTCTTACCACTGGAGCAAGCCCCAAAGGACTTGGTGCGGTGTTCATTGAGTCAGTTGCAGCTGCTGAGCCCCAGCTTGTCATCCTCGCTGGTCGCAGTATTAGCAAGCTTCAACAGACCGCAGACGACCTCGCCGCCAAGTACCCAAACCTTAACAGGAAACTCTTAATACTTGACCTTGGCTCTCTTAAGTCTGTGCGCGCCGCGGCAGAGGAGGTCAATGGATGGGACGATGTCCCCAAGATCGATGTGGTAGTCAACAATGCCGGTATCATGGCAACCGACTTTAAGCTCACAGAAGACGGTTTTGAAAACCAATTCGCTTCTAACCATCTGGGTCACTTCCTTTTCACGAATCTCATAATCGAGAAGGTCCTCGCTTCGGAGACACCTCGCGTGGTCAGCGTGTCCAGTAATGGCCATCGCTTGGGACCCATTCGATGGGCCGACCCTCATTTCAGCGTAAGACCCCATTGCCAACCTACATGTCCGAATAAAATCTAACTATCACGGACAGAACGGCGAAAGATACGATAAGTGGGGCGCATACGGCCAGTCCAAGACAGCCAACATGCTGTTCGCTGTCTCCCTAGCTGAAAAGCTTGGCAGCCGTGGACTTCAAGCGTACAGTTTACACCCTGGAGCTATTCTTGACACTTCATTGGGTAATCATCTTGATGGACTGGACAGTTTGGGTAAGTTACAATGAATCAAGGCGCTTAATCTGAGGAGTTACTGACAAGCGTAGTCGAGGCCGACCGCAAGAACGGAGACCCATGGGGCTGGGTGGACTGGTCAAAGATTCCGGTAACCACTGAAGTCGGTACCGCCACACACGCCTTTGCTGCGTTTGACCCTGATCTCAAAGGTAAGCAAACAATGTGTTTTCTTCATGTACAGCTCAGAATACTAACCTGACAGAACATAACGGTGCCTACTTGCAGGAATCTCGATTATCGGACCCCTTCACCGATACCGTCAGGCCCTGGGCTACAAGTTCAACGGAAGCTGAGCTGTTATGGAGGCTGAGTGAGGAGCTTGTTGGTCAGAAGTTCTCCTTCTAAGCTGTATGGGCCGGTATTCGATTCTTGTACTCAGTGAGGCAGTGAGTCTTTAAGTTTGTAACATGAGGGACCCAAAGAGAGAGAGAGAGCGAAGAGAGCGACTAGTAGTTTTAGAGTCTTTGGGTATAAAATAAGCTGGATACTTTATGTTGATACATAAAGGCTTTGCATACGCATGTTACAGTATAGGTCTTGGCTGTTATGTTCTGCTTACTGTTTTTTCTTAATATCCTCTAGGATATATGTGTTGCTATAGTTAAGGGGGTGATTTATGATGCAAAGAAAGATAATGAGTGTACTTTAATAAGAATTGGACTATCTCGTGAACTGTTCGAAAGTGATTATCTGCTGTTATAAACCGGATTCTTATGCGAAGCACTGCCTCCGTTTCAGAGAGGCGAACTCCGTTTTAGGTTTTGACCGGTGTTAGCTTACATTAGTAACCACACGAATAGAGAATAGTGGTAGTTCTGGCCTCAATCGATAGTTGTTGACGTAGTATATCTACTTTAATAAACTGCTAGTGTAACATCAAACATCCGGTGTGGTGTATCGGTTATCATTCCGCGTTTTCAAGCAATTTGAAGCCCGCGGCGAGCGGGGTTCGACTCCCCGCACCGGAGAATCTTTTGCATCTCTTGGAGTCCACGATACATTTTTTGTGAATTTAATATTCTCTCGTGAGCTTCTTAAGGCTGTATCGCGAGATCTGGCAGGTAAAGGAAGGTGAGAGATCGCGGCCGCCCCACTGTTAAGCGCTCAGGGTGTTTTTTTACTGGACAGATCTAAGCTACAGATTTAACCTTAGATTGAGCGGGCCAATCAGTGAGGAGAATCTGCTTCACGGCAGGAACGGCGTCACTTCAACTAATGATGCGGAAGAGCATTGTCAAATGAATATGCGATTTGATTGCATAGTTCCGTGGGACATCACTCGTACTGGGTATATCCAGCGGGCAGTGAAGGTAGGTTGGTCTCTGAAGTTCGTGACGTCACCCTTGTCATTGTCAATACAGCACAACGTGGTAGGAATGTGATGTCCAAAAAGAGTGACCAACGACGCAGGCCAAGATATGACCCGGCTACCAGACATATGGGAAAGTTGTCTGACGCAGTTTGTACGTTTGGGTTCCCAACAGACAGGCGCGCGGCGCGGCATGTTCGGCTCCCAGTGTCTGGAGATATGTAAAGTTGCTTAGGCTGCAAATCATTACTACTGTGGGGGACAAGATATGCAGGATAATCTATTCGGATCAATGCTCATCCCTGTTTCAATGGTGATTATTGCCAATTAGGTACGTATGGTATCTTAAATGCGATACAATGGGTGTGAAGCTGTTCAGGCCTAGGGTAGGCGTAACAAGAAGTTTAAATTACGAATATTGGGGCACCTCGTGAACCAACTCTTTTACCACGGCAAATTTCGTATTATGATTTGGGGTTTCTGAAGCTCGAAGTCGCTTACTCTTATCTTTTGAGAATCAGGTAGTTACGCGGATTTTTGAACGTTGATAGAGACTGCCAGTGAGCTCTGAGCACGCGACCTCTGGACCATGGTTAACAGTATCTGCACCAAACTAATCCCATGTAAATCACGTGATTTTAGGACATGTGGGGACAAAAAACGGTCTCAAGCTCCAGTGACCAGGCCTTCAGTCAACGCGCTCATCACTGCCAACCGTACGTCATTCAATTCCAATCGCCAAACTTCCACAAGCGAGCACCAACCCACGGGTCTCACCACCCGAACGTTGAGGAATAGGATAATTTGCAGCAAAGCGACATCTGTATTATCACATCAAACGATTGTGAACGATACCTAACCTGAGCGCTAAAGGGTTGTCGTGTTGGCGAGCGGAATTTCCTGCCGGCACCGGGAGCCGGCTCAACGACTGACAAGTTGAGAGATGATCTACGTGCCAAAAACGACAGGTTGACCTCCCAGAATGCCAGAGTTCACTCGTGGGGTATGATCTGATAGTGGCGATCCATCCTTACAGTACAGTACACTTGAGGATTGACAGTTTGACTGACACCAGCTGGGGGCAATTGGTGTGAGGCTCGGCGAACTATACCCGAGACGGCAATGAGGTCTCGGGAGAAACGACCTGTCACAACCACAAAATGAATTCACTTCTACAAATTCCTGGTTATTGTGCCTGATCGTCATTGCATTGTGAGTGTGGGGTGATTCACACAAGGCTTGTCAGTCACCGTTGGAAATGTCTTATCACATAACCTGCAAGGCACGGATCGACAAGGCTTATTCCTATGAAAAGCCACTCGTTGACCATTGCTTGGACGATTTAAGCTTAAGGTCGTCCAACAACAGGCGATCAAGGCAAAATGAGTACACGTGATAGTTTGGCTCCGTACTTACCGTGGATACGGCAAGCGAAAACCCCTGGGATGAGGCTACGCCAAAATGAAGCCACCGGGAACGACAGCCGGAAAAAATCTCAAAAAAGACAATGACATCACCTCTATTGAATCGAGTTGAGAAACGCAAAGGCTTGCCTTTCATGGGCCTACAAACTCGGGTGAAAAAAATTGGACTTCAACATCAAAGACAATACAGACGGATATTGGAAGAACAGGCCAACACCGTTGCAGCGAAACAGAAAATCAAAGACATGCTAACCCTGATGAATGATACAGACATTTATCGCAAACATGATCTGATCCTTGGTTATGCGCCTCAAAGCACCAAAGAGGCTTACCCGTCCTGAGACGGCAACGATGGGACAAAGACGGAAAGATTGCTGAAACCACCGTTACTGAGCAAACAAAATGATGAATTTCAATCAAGAATGCGGAGCCAATATTGCCCAATCTGCCAGCCGTTGATGTGGTTCCAAACTTAGTAACAGGAAACGATCACATACATGGGCCTATTATGACGATCTTCGTTTTTTTGACTGCGGCTAAGACAGAAAATTTAAGGATAGCTTCAAAGATCACCTGAACTGTAGCTCAATACAGGCAGTCACCCGAGGGACATGCCCCCATTGGTATCGACAAAAAGTGGGAGAAGCCCTTGCCGTTATGCGAGTGCAGCGTGCCTAACAAGGCAAAGGTTTGGGTGCCTTTAATTTCTGGCAGGCTGTCACAGTCCGACTTTCTTCATTCTCGTCCCCAGCAATATGTCGGCTTTGCCTCAAGCACTATTTTCAACCCTTCATGCTTATTTTCGTATCAAGCCCGACCGTAATGATAACTCCACAACCGCATCGTTTCGAGCCATAGCCTAACCGTTTTGTGGCCGAAAACGGCAACCCTGGCAGATGATATCAGGCCATGGGAATTGAGGCGCTGACTAGCCTCATACTTTCCTGCTTGTTCCCGGTTACCGAGACATTCCCACACCTCGACGATCATCAACTGTCACCTAGTTAGTGCAGATCTTCAGCTGTTCACCCCCGGATCTTCATACCGTCAAAGCTCTCTTAGAGCGTTTGTCTGGGGCTCAAAGGCTGTTTATTGACAAGCTTGGCTTTTCAACCGGGCACTAAGAACCAGCGTGAACTTTACCGCTATGCTAGCATGGCAGCGGGAGGGCTACAAGGTTTACCCCAGGCCCGGAAGCAAGACGCATCCGCAAGCTAGACAGCGTCTGAGCCTCTGAGGTTATACTCGGCTTTCTCTGAGCGAGGCCGCAAGCACCAACGAATGCAACTTGATCAGTCCTTTCAAACTTAGGTAAGTGGACCGTATCCTGGGTTGGCTGCTGCCGCTGACGACATCTATCATGATATATCACAAATTACTTACAGAGTTCAGATTCAGTTGAACTTTAGATCAAGATGCCGTTGCAACTTGGAGTCCGGGAGTCTCTCTCCAGGTATTAGTGGACGGTTGATATGACGACATGTCTATCAGCATGAATTAACCACCCGGTGACGGAAGCAGTTGAGTGTCACCCATAGTAACGTCCATACTGAGCTAACCATCAGGAAGTATATAGGCTGAGGATCATCTCAAGGATACCCTCGGATTATCAAGGTCGATCACAACAACCACTCGACTATCAATCATGGCTCAGAAAATGAGCTGGCAAGTCTTGGTGGCTACACTTCTAGCTATCTCGCCTACCTCCACATACGCCTTTCCCCACGACAGACATCCCAGCCAACTCTTCTCTCGACAGACAGACGCACTCTATGGCGGAGGCTGTCCCCTTCCTGACGTGTGTACCTGGGGCAGCTGTACCAATGTTACTATCGGACTCGACCCAAAGCAGTGCGGAAAGCGTGGCAACTCTTGCGAGCCTGGAGAGCTTTGTGTCGCGGGTGGATGTTATCCTCTCGATCTTGGTTCAAAGGATTCTGACCCAAAGAATTGTACCATCCCAGGAAAGTCGAATAGCTCTCGGCCTTGTCGACCCGGTCAGTGGTGCGACGATGGAAGGTGTGCCCCTATCGAGGTCACTGCCAATTCTCGTCGTTGCGGCAAGAAGAACAAGAAATGCGGCCCCGGATCTCTTTGCGTCAACGACAAATGCCAGAAGATCGACATAGGTTCAGACCCGAAGTCTTGTGGGCCTTCAAATAAGACTTGCACGTCTGGAAATTGGTGTCTTGATGGAACATGCGTTCCTTTCCTTCTTGGAACCAACGTTCAACCCTGCAACAAGACCATCAAATGCCCTCTCGGTACATCATGCCGTGGTGGGTTCTGCCGCCAAGTGTACATCTCAACTGACACCTTTAACTGTGGCGAGGGAACCAACCAGAAGAACTGCACTGCTGGTCAACTCTGTGTCTCTGGACAGTGTCAATCCCTCAACATCACCACCCAGGATGCCCAGAACAAGACATGTGGCTCGTTCAGGAAGCGATGCCGAGCTGGATCCTTTTGCTGGAATAATGAGTGCACCCCAATCACCATCTCCACCGATCTTTCACAGTGTGGCAACAGCTCAAAGCCATGCAAAAGCAGTCAAGTGTGCATCTCAGGACACTGTATTAGCAACTTGACTCACCATTTCAATACCTCACGGCTCGCCTGCGGTACTGGTAATGGAGGCCCTGGAGCTCGCCTGTTTGGCCAAGGAGAGGATGGAGAGGGCGAAGGTCAACAGGGAGGCAGCAGCTCATCCCAAGGCTCCAACAGCGAGGGCGGAAACTCCTCGGAGGGCAATGGTTCAAACGGAGATGGCACCGAATCTGACGGTCAAGATGGCGGGTCTTCTCAGGGCTCTAGTAGTCAGGGAGGAGGATCTTCAAACGGCAATGGATCTTCTGACCAAGATGCTGGCACTGGCGGTGATGCCGACGCTGGTCCTGATGCTGATGCTGATGCTGACGGGCAATCATCTGGCCAGGGTGGCGACGGCGCCTCAACAGACGGGTCACGATCAGGAAATGGAGGTTCTTCCAGCGGGGCCGGAGCGAGTTCCAACCGGCCGCAAGGAACTTCCGATGGTAATGGTGATGGTGGTGAAGGAAACGGAAATGCTTCAGGGCAAAACGGAAGCTCGTCCAGCGGAAGCGGGGCGAATGCCGATGGGTCTCAGGGAGCTTCTGGCGATGCTGGTCAACAGAATGGAGGCTCCGGCTCCGGTTCTGGAGATCAATCAGGAAGCGGTTCCAGCAGCTCTTCTGGTTCGGGATCTCTCCAAGGAGGCAATGGCCAGGATGGAGACGGACAATCCGGCCAAGGGAGCTCCGGCCAAGACGGCGCTGATGGGAACTCTCAAGGACAGAATGGAGGAGATACCGGTTCAGGCTCCTCGGCCTCGGTCTGTAATCCAACCTGTACTGGAAACAATGTCTGCATTAACGGTCGCTGTTCTTCAGTACAAGACCCCTCTTCTTGTGGAACTTCGGCAAACCGTCTCCTTCGCCTCCTCCGCCGACAAGCTACAACAGCATGCCCAGCAGACTTTGCTTGCATCGACAATCAGTGCGTTCCGGTCGATGGACCATTGAACTGTGGCGCCTCTGGAAACAACTGCCCGCTCAACTATGCTTGCATTCAAAGTTCCTGCGTGGCCCTCGGCGATCCGACTTCTTGCGGTGGCGAGGCTTGCAGTAGCGGTGAGGTCTGCTTGGGCAACGTATGTACACCAAATGCCGGACTAGCCAGCTGTACCAACGTCTCATGCGACTTTGGAGAAACCTGCCAAAATGGAGCGTGTGTTCCTACTGGCAACTCAGGCTCAGGGTCGGGCGCAAACGCGGGTTCAAACTCGGGTTCAGGCTCAGGTGGAACTGCTAGACCACAAGGAAGTGGTTCAAGTGGTGATGCTGATGGAGATTCCTCATCCTCAGGCGGCAACGGCAACGGCAACGGCAACGGCAACGCAGACGAGGGTCAGGGTAATGGAAGCTCTTCCAAAGGCGGCTCTTCCAACGGCGGCTCTTCCAATGGAGGCTCATCTAACGGAGGGTCTTCTAACGGAGGGTCTTCTAATAATGGGTCGCAGAGCGGTAGCACACAAGGTGAAGGCTCCGGAGAAGCTGGTCCTGACGACGAGCAACCAGGCGCAGACGGTGGTTCCTCGAGTGGAGGCAACAATCCTTCCTCACCTTCTGGAGAAGGCTCTAATAATGGCTCTGGAAACGGTTCTGGAAACGGCTCAGGCTCTGATTCGGGCTCTGGTTCAGGCTCTGGCTCTAACAACGGTTCTGGGAACGGCTCCGGCTCTGGGTCAGGTACTGGGTCGCCTTCAGGAAACGGCTCCGGGTCTGACGGTGACTCTGGAAATGGCTCGAGTGACGGCAGCGGATCCAATAATGGCAACGGCTCCGGTACAGGCTCAACTGCTGGTAACGGCAGTGGCTCTGACGGCGGCTCAAGCAGTGGTGATGGCAACGGGTCTGGAAACGGTTCGAGTTCAGGGAACGGTTCAGGCTCTGATAACGGCTCCGGTGCAGGAACAGGGTCCAATGATGGTACAGGTTCTGGTAATGGCAACGGCAGCGGCTCCGGGTCTGGCGACGGCTCAGGTAGCGGCTCAGGCAACAACGGTGGTGACTCAGGTTCAGGAAATGGTTCTGGTGACGGTGATCTTCCTTCTGACAACTCGCAAACAACACAACCACCATCTCAAAGCGGTAGTCCGCAAGGAAACGGTGGTTCTGATGGCGGGGAAGATCCTGATGGAACCAATTCTTCCTCAGGGTCCCAAGGAAATGGCTCTGGGGATGGTGGATCTGGGAACACCAATGCACCCAACAGTCGCTCACAGACCGCATCCTCGCCAAGCCAAAGTGGAAGTTCACAAGGGACTGGCTCAGGGAGCGGCAATTCTCAAGGAAGCAACCCTCTTCCAGCTCCTGTTACACAAACAACAGCTCGGCCAAATCAGAGCGGTACGCCGCAAGGAAACGGTTCTGGGAGTGAAGACCCTTCGCCCTCTTCCATCTTGACAGATGGCGCGCCTATTGTCAACCCTGGTCCAAGTTCAGTAGGAGCAGGTGCGAGCAACTCCGGGATCGGAGATCCCACAGGCCAGACATCACCTAGCTCTATTGTGACAGACGGTGCGCCGATTGTTAACCCTGGTCCTAGCTCAGCAGGAGCATCAGCTAGATCGTCATCTACCAGCTCGCGACAAACCGGAAATCCACAGGGAGGATCCGGAAGCGGAACAGATGGCGGAGATGGCGGTTCTTCGCCGACGGGAGCCAACAGCGCAGGCGGTAACACTGCAACTCAAGGTGCCGGAACTTCTAATGCGCAGACCAACACTCGAGTCTCATCAAACACTCAAAACACAGCCGGAGCTGGCACAGGGGGAAGTCAGCCCTCGAACACTTCTCCTACAGCCACTGGTGCAAACCCTGGAGGCCAAACAACCACGGCAGTTGATCCACCAGCCGAGACAGATCCTGTTCCATGTAGTGTGGATGAAGACTGTCTTGGGCTCTCTACAGGGTTGTGTGCACTATCTGATACGGCTTGCATCTGCTTGGATCTATTGTGCCAGCCTGATCCTCAAGCTACCAATCCTAGCAACAACCCAAGCCAAGGAGCCGGAACCACTCGCTCCTCTGGCGCTCAGCCAACTGGCGGACAGTCTCCCTCCAACACCGCTACAGGTTCAGGCTCGTCACCCACTGGCGTGACTCCCACATCCTGTTTCGAGGACAGCGATTGCCGAATTGATGTTGACCTCTGTGTCGTCTCAGGGATAAACATCTGTGGTTGTGTAAACTCCATCTGCGTCCCGAATGTTGACGACGATGACACTTCTACCTTGGCATCCCTTAACCCCACGGCATCGGGAACTCAGGGGACTGGTCCATCCACACCTACAGATAATAACGGATCCACGCCATGCACTGACGATGACGACTGCTTAGCCAACGTCTCACTGTGTCTGAGTGATGGGCTCAATCTATGCACTTGTGTGGACACAGTATGTGTTCAACAATCAACACCCGGAAACTCTCAAGGCTCAGGATCCGGCTCTGGCGGTAACTCTGGCACTACTGCAACAGCTGGAGAACCTGCTGCAGAGACGTCTACTCCTTGTTCGACGAGTGACGACTGCGTAGCTGACACCTCTTTATGCTTGCTCGGCGGGCTCAACTTGTGTGTTTGTTTGAACGCAGTATGTGTCAGACTTGACCCCGACTCGGGCAATGGTGGAAATGGCAACGGCGGCGGTTCTGGCAATGGTGCATCGGGAACCAACCCTCAGCCAACTGCTGGTCAAGATCCGACCGGGACAGCTGGAGATCCAACAGCAGAGGCATCGGTGTCCTGTACGACAGACCAAGATTGTACGGCCGCTCTTGGGGCGTCAGTGTTGGGAATCTATGCCTGTGTGGACCTCATTTGCGAGCTTCAGCCTACTACGAATCCTACAGCTGGTAACCAGACACCTTCCAGGACGGGTTCTAACAATGTTCCCGCTACTACTGAACCTGTCGAGTGTTCTACAGACCAGGATTGCGTGGCAGCACTCGGAGCAGGCGCACTAGGCATATTTGCTTGCATCGATCTCATATGCCAGGAGACCGCGACAGCCCCCGGGTCTGGTTCATCAGCTACTCAATCTCCAGTACTTGCCACTGATGTTGAGTGTTCCACGGATCAAGATTGCGTGGCAGCCCTTGGTGCTGGGGCTCTGGGTATATTTGCATGTATTGATCTCATCTGCCAAGAGACCCCCACAGCTACCCAAGCCAATCCAGCAACGAATACTGGGTCTTCTGCTGTTGATCCTACAACTGCTGTTGATTGTTCCACAGATCAAGACTGTGTTGCGGCGTTGGGAGCTGGAGCTTTGGGCCTATTTGTCTGCGTTGATGCCATCTGTCAAGAGACTGATCCAGCCGCAGGGCCGAACCCAACTACAAACACGGGATCGTCTCCAACACAATCCAACCCCGTTATCGATTGTTCTACCGATTCAGACTGCGTTGCTGCTCTTGGAGCCGATGCTATAGGTCTGTTTGCCTGTGTTGATCTCATTTGTCAACAGACCGCCACCGGCACCGAGCCCAATCCCGCAACAAACACGGGGTCTTCTACTACCGATCCTACATCTATTTCATGTTCAACTGATCAAGATTGTGTGGCTGCTCTTGGGGCTGACGCACTGGGATTATTTGTTTGCATTAATGCCGTTTGCCAAGAGACTGACACAGCTACTGGGGCCGGTTCTTCGGCTACTCAGCCTCCTTCTCCTGGTACCGCGACTGATGTCGAATGCTCCACGGATCAAGACTGTGTAGCTGCTATTGGAGCTGGGGCTCTAGGCCTGTTCGCTTGTATCGATCTGGTTTGCCAACAAGTTGCCAATCCTACGAGCGGCTTCGTCACCATCACATCTGACGGAACTTCTTCACCCACCGACGACCCAGATGATGGTACATCTGGATCACCCTGCTCTGATGATAGCGATTGTGGTATCGCGGGCGAGACATGCAGCGCCGACGGCTTTTGTGAGGCTTCGACTCAGAACAATGGAGGCGGCAGCGGCAATGGCAGTGATACAGAATCATGTTCTGACAACACTGACTGCCTTTTATCCGTCAATCCTCTTTGTGCCCTGGGACTCTGCGTTTGCTTGGACGCGGTCTGTGGTGCTGCGCCCGGTGTCGACACCTGTTCAACCGATGCGCAGTGCGATGCTGGGCAAAGCTGTCAGCAAGGGGCCTGTGTTGACGATGTCAATTGCTCCTCAGAGGATGACTGTGTAGCAAACCTCGATCTCTGCACTTCACTGGGAATTTGCGCTTGTGTGAACGGGCTGTGCAGATTGTAAACACATCCCCGACATTTCCTTTGTTCTTTCTAGTATGCAACTAGTCTCATCACAGACTAATCTTCTTTCTTTACTTATTTTAATATGTCATGGGTGGGGATCATGATTCTCTTGTACAATTCTTGGAACACGATGTATTATCTACTTGCTGAAATGCGAAAGCAATGCATACCAGCCCCAGTGGTGGGCACTTTTCTCTACCTTGCATAGTTCAATTTAAAATTCATAATATCTTGGGCCGCTAGCGAGTTGGGATAATTCTTGCCTCCATATGAATCCAACCAAGTAGTATACTAAGGTCCTTTGGGAGCCTGTGTAGCCTACAACTCTGCCAGTATGTTGTAATCATGCCATGCAAACTAAGATCGAAAAGACGAATGCGTATTTGTCTTTTAGTTGTGTTTACTATTGGTGTATAGAATTCTGGACTTACTGTTGAAATTGTTACGCCTCTTCGGAGTTGTACACCACTCAGTCGACATAGCCGCGACGGCTTCCATGGCTTCGCCTTTGTGTCTCTCTTCAAAGTTCAAGTTTGACACTTTGCCATGACACAGAAGTATAATTTAGATATCATGTATCGCCATCGGCAAAAGGCCACGATTGAGCCATATCAGGGCTTTGCATGCAAGCAAAAAAGCTTGATCTTAACCGAGCCCTATATAACAACTTTCCCCTCCATTACTTGCTGACCATCTCCTCCCATATCTCACCAAATCATATTCCTCCGTGCGAGTATCGTTGACACAATGGCGCTCAGAAGAATCGTGCGTGGGATGGGGAAGCTGGTGAGAGTTTTACACCTCCACAAAGTAAAACCACAAAAGTAAGTGGTATCTGTCCAGTTGACCTCTCTCGCAAGACCGTGCTAACACGATGTTATTAGAATCTTCACGTAAATTCCCCAATTGCCAACAGCCACTCTATTTCTAACTATTGCAGCAAACTCAAGAGCAGTCGAGGCACCAAACGAAAACGTCTGTCCCGCTGTTGGAATGCTGGAGTGCGTCGTATAAGTTCGACGCGTCTTCGCGGTGTACTTGGTAGAAGGAGAAAGACTGCCTTGGCCCTTTCACAAGAATAAGGCCCGCTGTACGATGGTGGGGAGTAGGCTCATACGAGCTCTTTTGGTGAAGCAATGATCGTTGATGGAAGTTCGTCTCTCGGTTGGCTGTACTGCCAGGATGTTACTCAATCGAGAATCTATCAGAGGGAAAGGACTAGATCAGTGCAGCTGGGTAGGAATAATACAGCGACTTCTTTTGGGAAAATATACAATGACATGCCCAAAGCCGTATATCAATAGTCTTTGCAACTGACTTTGCAAAATGATCAACACACCTTAGCCCGACCTATGCCTCCGTTAGCAAGGCTTCAAGTAGTGCAATGTGCTGTGAGACAAGTAATTTGAGAAGAGAGAGATCTCATATTCATCTGGTTGCTCTTTCCAGAAGTATGGTTCAACGCCATGCTTCGATTAAGCAGGCAGGCAGAGGCATCTTAATACTTCAGTGTAAGCTATCGACAACTCCCACACAGATTTGAGATTTACCACCGAAAGTTGACAAAGATACTCGAAAGTCTTCAATTTATCTGCTTATTTGGACAAATGTCAAATTCGCGTAGAATAACTAATGCGTGCTTCTACTTACCGGTAGTAATGTTGAATATCTTGGGTTCGTCATCCACAACATGGGTAGTACTGCAGTTGGGACATGTCTGAATGCACTCAAGCTTGACCTACCACCACTCGGAGAATTCTCTGCCTAACTCCATAAAACTCCAATGAGTTAGACCCAAATCAACGTCGCAATACATAAATACGAAAATACGGAAATATCGTCAGAGGTCGACTGTCCAAGGTTGGTTCATAGGCACGTGTTGTGGCTTCCCCGCATTCTGATCTGATCAGGTCACTTGCCAGATCCATCCAGATCCGAGCATCCGGGATTCAACGTCAACCAAACACAATCCACGAGAAACAAAGCAAAAGACAAGTCACAATGGAGATCATGTTTTCCAAGAGAAAATCAATGGTGGTTTGTTCATTTTCGTCAAGTCTCGTCTATCTTTTTGCTCTATCGTCTAGCTCATCATTCTTGAGTGTTTCCATGTCGAGATTATTTTCAACCACCTCCCAGCCATAAACCAATTCATGGCCCCATGTTCACATAAACGAATTTGCCTCACCCTAAACCAGAAACCAACTTGGAACAATCAACGCTAACAGGAAATGATTTTCAGGAATCCCTTAACCGAACCGATATCCTGATGCTGCTTAAGCGACGGGCTTGATGACAGCGGGCTTGGTGCCCAGGCCGTTGCGGTTGCGGAAGAAGAGAACACCTTGGCCAGCACCCTCAGCGCCAGCGCTGGGCTCGACCCACTGGCACATACGGGCGCTGTTGTACATGGCACGGATGAAGCCACGGGGACCGTCCTTGACGTCGGCGCGGTAGTGCTTGCCCATGACAGGCTTGATGGCCTCGGTGGCCTCGTCGGCGTTGTAGAAGGGGATGTTGCTGACGTAGTGGTGGAGGACGTGAGTCTCAATGATACCGTGGAGAAGGTGTCGGCCAATGAATCCCATCTCGCGATCGATGGTAGCAGCGGCGCCACGGACAAAGTTCCACTCAGCGTTGGTGTAGTGGGGGAGGGTAGGGTCGGTGTGCTGGAGGAAAGTAATGGCAACTAAAAAAGGTCAGTCTTGATCATCAAAGGATGGTGAATAGAAACTTACCGAGCCAGTGGTTGACCCAGAGGTAGGGGACAAAGTACCAGATGGCCATGTTGTAGAAGCCAAACTTCTGGACGAGGAAGTACAGAGCAGTCATCGTCAAGCCGATACCGATGTCACTCATGACGATCAGCTTAGCATCCCGGTTCTCGTAAAGAGGGCTGCGAGGGTCAAAGTGATTGACACCACCGCCGAGGCCGTTCTTCTTGCCCTTTCCGCGGCCCTCACGTTGGCGCTCGTGGTAGTTGTGGCCGGTGACGTTGGTGAGGAGGTAGTTGGGCCAGCCGACAAGCTGCTGGAGAACGAGCATGAGCAGGGTGAAAGCGGGAGTCTCCTCAGTGAGCTCGGCGAGCTCGTGGGCCATCTTGCCGAGACGGGTAGCCTGCTGCTCACGGGTGCGGGGAACGAAGACCATGTCTCGCTCCATGTTGCCGGTGGCCTTGTGGTGCTTTCGGTGGGAGATTTGCCAGCTGAAGTAGGGGACGAGGAGAGAAGAGTGGAGGACCCAGCCGGTGATATCGTTGACAAGGCGAGAGTCAGAGAAAGCACCGTGGCCGCACTCGTGGGCAATGACCCAGATACCGGTGCCGAAAAGACCCTGGAGAACGGTGTAGACGGCCCACAAACCAGCGCGGGCGGGGGTGGAGGGGATGTACTCGGGTGTCACAAAGTTGTACCAGATGCTGAAGGTGGTGGCAAGGAGAACCAAGTCCCGGAGGATGTAGGAGTATCCCTTGAGAGCAGAGCGCTGGAAGCAGTGCTTGGGGATGGCATTGTAGATGTCCTTGATGGTGAAGTCGGGAACCTCGAACTCGTTGCCGTAGGTGTCGAGCATAACACCATACTCGGACTTGGGCTTGGCGATATCAACCTCGGAGAGCGAAGAGAGCGAGGTGGAAGAAGCAGAGTGCCGGGGAGAGTCTGAAGGAGAGACAGCGGCAGAAGACTCGGAATCCGTCACAGTGGTTGAAGTGACGGTGCGTCTAAGAGCAGGGTTCTGCTTAGGCAGAGCCGAAGTCGAAACGGACGCCATTATGAGAGGGAGTGTGCACGGCCGACAAAAGACAAAGAGTCAAGAAGTCGAGATGCCGAAGACAAGGTGTCAAAGAGAAAGACGAAGGGGAGGTGAAAAGTGAAATAAGAAGGCCGAGGTGGCTAAGGGGGGTTGAAGTTTTAAAGAGTCCCTCGAGTTATGCAGACGGGATGGATGCTGCTCGGCAAACGTTTTGTTGGGGCGTGGAGCCCACTGAAAGAAGGCAGGTACTGTACCTTAACCTAGCTGCCGCAGGCGGGACACCTCAGCGGACAAGCAACCGCTCAGCGAAGCGGCAACACAAAGCAGAAACAGCGGCGAAAGCGGGCAGCAGAGGTGGAACGATACCTACAGTGAAACTGACAGGTATACAGTCCAATACAGTTTACCGCTTTTCCTTGTCTCTGGCAAAAAGATCGACAATCCAATACAGTACCTCAGACGTGAGACAAGCAACAAATCTGCAACAAGCGATAAGAGGAAGCTTGCCAAGATTTCCATCTCTTTCTTTATTCACCGTTTAAGCTTCAGTGCTTTCAATTGACCTCTTTACAACCAAGTATACAAACTCCAACGCATGGCTACACAAGATTGTGGATACAATGGCTATCGAAAGAGGCGACCGCTTCAAGGGAAGATAGACGCGCCCCAACTTGAGTCGCGACCAAACCAGAAAAAAAAAATCCATACCCCAGAAAAAGGCGCTAGAAAACGGGACGTGCTTCTAACCCACCCCCTGAGAAGGTGGCAATAGCTCCCTCCCATGTACCGTTCCCGACCAGCAAGTGACGGAGCGGCCGTCTAGGTCCTACAGCAGCTTTCACAAGCCAAGCTTGTGCTGTGTGTCCTTTTTTGTGATTTGGCTTGTCTTGCATACTTGGTATTTTTGCGGAGGGGGCTGGCTGAAACCAAACCACCGCCAAGTCTACACTTGCGCGGAACATTCTCACTACTCCAATTAAGCTTCTCTAAAAATGGTCATCAGATAAGATGAGCCTCCGAATGGTGTCTACAGTGCAATGCCTCCATTCGCTTTCGCTTTTTTTCTTCTCAAGACGTGTCGTCGAATTTTACCCGCCGGCGTTGTAACCCGTAGAACAGCACAATGCCGAAGCCCGGCCCCGGCCCCCAACTCCTCCCGGCCGGCGGAGCTGGGACAGCCGCAGTGGCATGACCATGACTCTAGGAAAACCGCCTCCTCCCCAAAAGCTTTGAGGTTTTGCCTTCGATGGATATGCAAGATGGCTATCAATGCGGCTGCATCCCCTTCAGCCTTTTAGTCCAGATCCTCACACCGCCTGAAGAATGGATCTACCTGCGCCCACGGGATAAGACCGACATGATGTACGAGAGGTGGCTTACATTCGTATATCTAACATACAAATTGTGTAGCTCGGCATGTTAATTATCACCTGGACTCGTGATGATTGATGGCTTCAAACAATGCCTGTGACCTAGACGAGCCTCAAAGATACGGCCCCCTGACAGTTGACCTTGACTTCGCCCCTCCTGGAGCCCGTCTCAAATCGGGGGTTCCAGTTGGAAGCTTGTGCGGGTCAAAGGTGGCTCCAAGCTGGCTTAGGGCTGGAGATCATCGACATGTGAATCAACCCTTGAGGGGACGGGGGGAACCGGGAGGCAGAGACGTCGACGTCGACCACGACCAAAGGGGGGCACGCTTAGTGGCCCAGACAAGGCTCCCCGATCTTGGGTTGCCTCTTGGCTTGGGTTTTGTTGACGATGCTGAATTGGACACGAGTCCATTGGTTACAAAAGCCGGGAGGAAAAAGCTCAGACAACGGACAAGGGCGATGAATCTGGTCAAGGGCAAGACTAGCCAACCCCAGCTCCGTGTGGAGCTCCCGATAACCGTGATAAACAGTAGAGATAATCGCTTCTGGCTTCAATTATCGAGATCGTTGAGATCATGGCTGATGGTCGTCTGATGTAAAGCAACGCACAATGGCATAGATGGCTGATAATTTGTGGTTGTGCACATGTGAAAATACGTTGTAGTCTGTGGGTGAACCGAGGCGAAAAGACAAGCTCGTGCTAAGATAACCTTACTTACACGGAACGCCCATCCGTAAAAAGTACGGTACAGAGTACTTTGCATCCAGTAATCAAGTTGAAGGCTGTGCAGCTTCATTTGTGTGTCGTAGGCCAAGTAACAAACCTGGGGAATGGATGGTGGAATGTGGCACAGCAATCAATCAAGGACTGCATTGCCGAGAACCTGATTGATCTTCACTATTTGCTCGGAGAGTTGATGTCCAGTAACCTGATATTGGCGTCACCTCCAAGCGATAGCCATTCAGGGGTTACTCAATTCAAGCTTTCAAAACGCATTCTCGACTATGAAACTCACCTCATTATCCGGAACATTTCTTCAGCTGCTATCTTGTGGAGAAATACGGACATTCCGAATACGCACGTCCGTTACAAGGAAAAAGGACCATTCATAGGTTTGGCAAAATGGAAAACATCGAATTTTTCTTCCCGTCCGTTCTGTTGGGAATTTTGTTGAGTTGAGCGGGACCCCTGGTCTTGGCATCACAGTCCAGGGTTCGATGGAGCAGGTGGGGGGTTAGAGGAGCGGCTCCCGATACGACTGGATAGCCGTGGCGCAAACAAGGGGAGGTGAGTGGCCAGTCGACACAACGAGGCGTCTGTTTGACGTGCTTGACATTTCGTGCAAGACTTTGAAGACACGACAAATTCATGAGGCAAGTGCCCTTTTTGAGCTTCATTCACCAGATTGGCCATTGGCTCATTTCTTGTCCCTTACAAGCTTTGAACTTTAACAGTGCAATTCCACGACTCGAGGGAATATCAATTTTGCCCCCGGCTCTAGGGTCCAAGCGCCCCACGTGTCTGCCCGCTTGGCGGCTGCTTTCCGTTTTCGCGGCTCTGGGCCTGGTTGAATCGCTGAAAGGACCCCCAACCCCGCCATCGGATCTGTTTTTGACCCCTCCTTTTTCGCCTGTCGGTCGGTTGTGTGTTGTGTTGGAGACTTGGATTCGATTCCCGGCGACCGGCGAACCCAGGATCATAGAATAACAGACTGACAACTCAATTCTCAAGTGTTATCATGTAGGATATGAGTTTGTGCAATACTTAAAGGGAATATACGAGGTAGATTCGCGCCCATTAATTAGCTCCTCGCTCAGGTTATCTTAATAAGAATGCCATTCTACAAGTGTAGAAAAGATTATAAATCACCAGTGTTATTTATGATCTCCGAGAACCTCGTCCGAGTCAGATCATAGTGGTTCGATATCACGAATTTTGGCCGGTTCCTTCTTTCACCTTAACGCCTTCGTACCAGGATCTTCACTTCTTTTCTTCTTTTTGCAATTGTTGAATAGCTTCTTTGCTACCTACTTGTACAGTACATGCATGGTTCCATTCTCACCAAATGCCAAAGCAAGGTCCAATTCACCCAGTGTCAGTTATTCTTCCTGTATCCTTGCACGAAAACTCAATGCCATCCCAGCATGTCTCGATGAGGAACTCGTAGAGCAAACAGTTCCTCCTGCGTGCAAGGCCAATTTGTCGGATTCCATCCCAACCCATGTGTCGTTGTGAGGTAGTTCCAAGCGACATGCCCAAAAACTTCAACAGCTGAGTCCGCAAACCTAGGACGCTGTAGACATCCCTTCATCACCCAATCTTCTTCTCTCCCCTCGCCTCGAGATTAATCCTCCTACTTACGCAGCTCCTTGAGTGCTTGGTACAGCATTGTCTCCCGCGACTGAGGCGTCATGGCTTGGAACTCTGCTGTCTCCTCGCGGAATCTTTCCGATGGCATCTCACGACCGCGCTGTATTCCGTTGACGTTAGGACTGGCGCTGTGTGAAATACTTCGCTTACATGCAAACTGTTTGTTTGCCCGTCCAGACACTGGCGGGTCAGGTGTCACAAACAAGCTTGGTAATTCTTTACGCCCCGAGTCTCGCACCAGCGGGTTAGAAACAAGACCATCATTCTTGACGACACCCTGCGGTGTCATATTCTTGCCTGTGGTCTGACTGAGAACTGGGACGGCAGGAGGTGAGCTTGGCTTTGTAATGGCAGATGATGCCCTTCCAATACTCGAGCTGAGAAGTTCCTGGAGCGAAGGGAACTCAGAAGAATCAGAAGTAGTTGCTGGACTACTTGCGAGAGTTTCCTCCAAGCGCTGTCTCTTTCTGGGTGCTGGGGTTGGAGTGTTCGCGGTAGCTTCTTGGTGATTCGGTTCTCCTTTCTTGCTTCGGATAGCAAGATTGCCAGGACTACGTCCATGTTCCGCGGGTCCTTCAGGCGCTTTTCTTTTCTTGGACACATGTTCAGTGCTGTCCAAGTCTTGAAGTGCCCGATACTGTGCTTCTTTGTGAGTTGTTGCAGCTCGAAGTGCCTCCAAGTACTTGTGCTCGTAGTTGTAGAGCTGAGCCATTGATCGAGGTGTTACGATTGGCGTCCGAGGTTCAATGGATGGTAGAACTGTCTCTTCATCTTCATCAGAAACAGCATCTGAATCTTCATTGTAGCTCATATTATCATCCGTGGCTGAGTAGATGTCATCATCATCATCGCCCGCTTCGTCACTGTCGTGACCGCCTGAACGATCGTCGTGATTGTCTCCAACGTGCTGCAATTGTTTGCGTAGGCGCTCCTCCAAGCCTGGCTCCAGACTCATTGCCCATGACATGACAGCCTCGGTTTTGCGAATGGATGTAGAGTTACGCCCTGCAGCCTCAGTCCTGTTTGTTAGATAATTCACGTAGAGCTGATATGATTCCGGAGAACTGTTTGCCTTTAGTAAAGGTGGTCGTGTCAAAGATTCCAGTTCCTCCATCCTTTCTGCCAACATGGTTTCTGTCCATTCGAGTAGCTTTGCTTCAGCAAAAGATAAGATCTTGTCTTTCACGGCAGGCCAGATAGTACTCTCAAACTCCCTCTTCGAGATACTGCGTTCGTTTTGAAAGTCCATTGTCGCTCGGTTATTCGCAGCCTCAGACTCACTTTGAGGCTGCTCCATCTGAAGCTTGTAGGCAACCTCGAAAAAGCCACGATGTGTAGAAACAAATTGTCTGGCGTGCGCCTCATTCCACTTGTCGATGAGCTCAGTCATGTCGGATGTTTTGCCCGAATTTCTGACAAGAGTGCCAGTTCTAAGCTGGGATCTTCGGACTCGGCATAATTTGTTCACAATTCGTTTGAGTTGAGTCCAGATAGGAATCTTGGGGGCTCCGGCTCCCGAAGGAATTATAAGTCGCGACTCAACAGCCTTCCAGAAGACTTTTTCGTTAGGCTTAGCATCGACATACCAATCTTGTAAGTCCAAACAAGTTTCGAGGATTGTCATTTGATCAGCGTTGGTCCAGGTTTTCGGACGATCCGCAGATAGTGTTCGCTTTTCTAGGCACTGGTCTTGATTGTTCTTGACATTCTTGTCGTCTGGCTTCTTCGTAAAAGAAGTTTGATCTGCGGTAGACTGCTTTTGAACGGCAGCCAGCTTGCGGTGGCCAACGGGGTGGACATCTCCACGCTTTTCTCGAGGTTTGGTCATCTCGTACTAGATAGGGGTCAGTAAAGACATCGGCTGGTGTCGGCTCATTGGGATAAAACTGACCTGGTTGCTGGCAGCTTCGCCCTGAGTATGTTGTTGGTCGCTGAAAAAGCTCGCAGGTTGGGACTTCGCAAAACATTGGGCTTTTGCAGCCGTTCCCGCCGGTTCTTTGATCCATTTGTTTTCTTCCTTCCGTTTCGTGATGTTCTTGCGCAGATTGTCCGGAGTTTGGACAGTTGCTCCCGAACCTCGTCTCAGAGACGGCTCGCGATAGTTGCCCTGAGACTGGGCCAGGTGATTATCGTGAGGACCCGTACCCGTACTCTTGGTGTTTGCAATGGGTTCCCATGTCCTTTGGCTCTGAGGTGGCGGTGCTGTTTGAGATTTCTGGGGAGTGATCAGGGAAACGACGTTCTCTGGCTCTTGATTTAGTGATTCCTTTTTGATCTCAGTCATGGGTCGGTTGCAAGTACGGGATTCTGGGACAAGATATGAATCCATCCAAGAATGATCAGAATCTTGATTCCTGTGGGGGTCTTGCGCAGGGGAAGTTCCAAAGTCAGAAAAGGGTCGAACTTCAAATTTGGGCGAATCTTCTGGAGAAAATTTGCTCTTCTTTTTCCTTTTGGATGGTGTCTTAGAGCCCATTGTGGGCGAGAGGGAGGTCAGTATAGGTGTTAACAAGAAGTTAGGTCTGGAGGAATGTGTGCTTCAAGAAGAAATAGAAGAAGGGTGTGATGGAGTAGAAAGGTGAAGTGTGAGAGATCTCGAGAAATAATTATTGAGCAGAAACTTGGAGAGGTGTTTGAGGGATGTACAGGTGTAGTTGCTGTGAAGTGCGAGGCAGCTGGCAGAACTGCAAAGCATATGCCCGGAGGTGCAGAGGAAGAGTTAATGCGAACGAGGTGTGGAGCTAAGAGTTCATAAAACTGCATGTAGTTAAACTAATAGCGAGGGTCTTGGGTGCTTTAGGGTCACCTACTCGCGCTTTAGGATGCACGCCTGCAGAGTGTGACAGTTTCTTGGGGGTGGCAGTTCATCGAGAACTTCATATCGGGACTCCATGTAGCAGTGATAATTCCACTCAGCTTCCCCAGACCCAAAGTAGGATTCAACGTGCACTTATTTTACTCAAATGATGGTGGTCTATTCTAACACTTGGGGTTTTCATCTCTTGGGCCTCATCTCCCCTATCTTCCGGGGGCCTAGATGGAACTCCAGACGATCATTTGATCCAAACTACCAACGAGATGATTTAGAATCAGGTCAATAAACCCGTTTTGTTTATTCATTATTCGGACATGTTTAGTTATCAGACGCTACCACCTCCAACGTTGGATGAGTAACGGTCGAGTAACTGGGCAGAGCATTGCTTAGCTCCCTTATGGCCAGATAGGATTGCCGTAGCATGTTCCATTACAAGGCACGGCAGCATCGATCCGTGAAACACCTCTGCTTGTAATAATACATCAATGGGTTCATTTCATTGTACTAGGTGGTTTCTTTGCAAGCACACTTCCCACTGACCAACCCAGCACTCCCTCACCCGCCTACGCCAGTCGAGTATCTTTGTCAAAGCACAAACTCTCCAAGAAAACAACATTCTGCATAAACAAACAGTTTTCTTAACATCTTTACAAGTATCTACAACTCATTCGGTGACATCGCCGTCTTTAATCCTTCGTAATTCTTCGTCAAGCATGAATCCATTAACTACTCCATCCCCATGATATCCGTTGACAGAGCAAACAAACATCAAGGCTCCCTCGGACAAAAGCCCGTCCAATTTTCTTTTTTACCATCACTTCGTAACCATGTCACAAACAAACAACGCCAAACTCGCAACAATCACCACGGCACCAGAGCGCCGTCAGACTCAATCACCTGCCTCAGCCGCTGGGGCATGAAGTCCACCCACATGTTGACCCTCTCCATGTCAAACGTCGCCCACGCATCTCGCACCATCTTCTGGAGTGTCTCGTCTTCCCAGTCCTTGGGGGCCTCCATAGCCCATTGCTTGCGCAACGGCCACAGGCTGTCGAGGGGGCTCAAGTCTGGACTATCACCGCAGTTAAAGTAGTAGCGTAGGCCGTGCTCGTCCTTCCATTGTTGTACCAGGTTCACCTTGCTCGCAGCGCCGTGTGCGAATGCCTCACAGTCCTCCTCAAGAATGAAGCTCTGCGGGCCAGTCGTGGTGAGCCATGGTTTGATTGTCTTTTCAAGGATGTGGTCCTTGTACTCTTGCATGGTCATGACGCCCGTACAGTTAGGACTCGTTGAGTCTTCGTAGAAGATGGCCTCGCTCTTGAATCCGTATCCCACAGCTACCCAACAATGAGCCTTTCTCAGATCGCGTGGCCAGTCAGCTTCGGGTGTTTCCGAGCAATTCTCGCAGAACCGTTCTCCAGGGCGGGGAATAAGACGCATCTTCCCATCGAGACCAAAGCCAAAGTGTAATTCGAGGCTAAATCGGACGGCTCTCCAGTCTTGCGGCTGGGGATATGCCTCAAGCATGCGTCTGGCATATTCAACTCTCTTCTCTCGAGCTTTCTTGTGCACCCAAGTTTTCGGACATGACAGACACCTTCGATATCCCAGCGTTCCCATAGTTCTGTGAAGAGTCCTGGGATTAACGTCGACCTCAACACCAGCCTCCTTTGCCAAGCCATGCCAGTTCAAGTTAACGTTGACATAGCGATCATCCCACAGGATCTTCTCCATCTTTTGCTGGTCATCCTCGGAGATTTTGAGCGGTCTCCCACGCGTCTCCTCCCACTCGGGATCATTGCGCTTAGACGCGGGGACGCTGAGCGCGGCGTAGCCCTGCGACCGCGACAGGTCAAAATGCCGAAAGATGGCCGACTTGTTGACGGGCAAGCCCTGGGACTCGAGGTACGAGATCGTACCTCTGACCATGGCCTTCTTCGGCGTGTCGCCATGCTTATATCCGGACGGCATACTGAGCGTCGCGTCGCCCACTTTGGAGGGGGCTTGTTTTTGGTGTATAAGTGGGTGGAGAGAATGACTGGGACGGTGGTGTTTGGATGTTTTTGTCTGCTCTCATTGTTTGCGTGGTAAGTGGTGAGGGGTCAAAAGTTGGTGGTGATCACGTGGTATCATCGGTCTCACAAGTCGCCGATTATTGTGTCACCAGCGGCGCTTACTGAGGACAAATGAGTTGAGAGGCTGTAGAAAATTTGGTGGCTGGTAAAACAAGTTTCACCAAACCACTCAATTATTCTGGCAAACGTCATCGTCCAGTTAACTTAGATTGAAGTCGTTCATATGATACACGAGGCTGAAACACCAGTACTTGTCTACCCTGCAGCGTTCGCTCAATCAACGTTTCGCGAAGATCTCAAGCTTGACGATTTTGGCAATAGGTGCCTTTTCATGCTGATAGCTTCCAGTGTAAACTGATTTCAAGTTGTCAAATGATCGAGTTATCCTGGTTGACAAGGGGATATTCTCTATCCATTTTCGTACTCTGAGCGTCTTGATGAAACTCACTTATACCTTTAAGTTTATGCTGAACGGTCAGCATGCATTCACCAACGCACGTTGGTTCGAGAGCCTTGCATTTCAACTATACCCCGATGCATCTTATAGTTCAACATCATCGGAAATTCCCAACACGCAGCGATCCTGTCAACAACTCATAACTGATCATCAAATATATGTTGATTCAAAACCTCATCATCCAGTTATGGATGACGGCAATTACGAAGATAAACACCGCTCTATAGGTCTCTCCAGACATTTCATAAACATGCCCTCCACATCCCATCAGATACCCGCAGTCCATGTAATAACGCCGTGAAATGGAGCAGATATGTCCCCATCCATCTATACCAAATATACAGCTTGAGACCCAAGTCTCGAGAGCCTTTCCAAAACGGTGGCCCGATTAAAACGCCTAAGCTTTTCCTGCCTCACGGACTGAGATCATAAACTTGTCCTCGGCACCAACCTCCCCAGCAACTCTAGCTGAAGATACCTTGGCGTTTCTTTCGGCAAGGATTGCCTTGACTTCATCAGACGTCTTGGCGCCGAGAAGCGTCATCTCTCTGCTGAGAATAAATGCCACGGCAGCGCGGATCAAAAGAGCATCTCCTTCAAAGACGTAGACGTCCCATAGTCGGGCTGCCTCGTCGATGGCCAAGTGTTGTGTGAAGATAGCTGTCAAAATCTCGGACAAAGATTCTTCTAGGTCGGCGCTTTGGAACTTCTTGGTAAGATGCGCGTGTAAACTAGCAGACTTGAGAGAAAGCGTTTGCATAACAAGATTGAATGCGGAAGCTTGTGCGCCCGGATCTCCCGTGTAGAAAGAAAGCGGCAGTGGACGATTGAGTACATTAGCGAGTGCGACGAATGCGGCTCCAGCATCGGGCAAGTTGAGGAGCAGTAAGGCAGCGATTGTCTGACGGACTTGGTTAGCATCTCAGGTGGCACACAGTGGCTGGCTATACTTACGTTACAACCCCGGACGTAGCCAATGTCGCTCCTGTACATGGCATACGCACTCAAGACGTCAACAAGACTCTGGTGCAGTGGTCCTTCAACCTCAAAAATGCGTAGGTCCTGCCAGGTATTCTGCGCAGCGTCTCTTCGGATATTTTGGAACCACTTTGCCCTTCTAAGGTCCTCCGCGTGGCCCTTATCTTCCTTAACTCTAGCCTCAACCTCTTGAGCTCGCGCGAGAGCTGCTTTGAATGATGACTCCGACAGACCCAGTTCGTTGCCGATTGCTCGACCCCAGATAACCCCTCGGCTACGAGGTGCAATACCCTTCCACCAGAGTTCTCTCGTCCTGCGCTCACGAACCGCTTCGTTCCATCGTGGAATAACGTCTCTTTCCCAGATGTGCATAAGATTGTCGGCTGTGCTATCTCGACCTTCGATTTTGGCCTTGCGTGAGGCTTCACGACGCTCCTCAGCCTTGGCGCTAGCTGCCATCATCTTCTGATACTCCTTGAGGTGTCGACGCTCCTCAGCAGGGTCCTTGGGCGGCAGCCACGAGGGACGTGTCCGGCTCAGAACAGCCTCCTTCTCCTTGGAAACAGGAAGAGGATCGATCATGATATTGGTTTTGCGAAGAGGCGGCAGCTCGGGGGTTGACTTGACACGCTGTTTCCTGTCATACGTATCGACAGATCGTCGAGCTGAATTCCAGGTGTTGGGGCGCTGACCCATGGGACGCTTAGCATATTGCTCTTCGACCTCATCAGCATGCTCTTCCAGCTTCTCTGTCAGAGTCTTGGCTTCAGCATTCAACTCTGCTAAGGCGGCATTCCAGCTGTGTGCCCGTGTCTTGCCAGGGCTACGGGGGTTGTGATCGGTCTTCCAGGTTGGCGATCGAAGCGAACCCTGAGCCTGTGCCACCGCAGGTGTTCCGTTACCAACGCTTCGAACTCGTTCTTTGGATCGGTTTGGGGAGGGCGATGCGGATGAGGGTCGGCTGGGCGTGCGCTCTTGCATTGGCCGAGGAGAAAGCGGCACATTGTCCAAGAACATGCCATCGGGGATATCATCACCATCATCTTCGTCACATTCTCGCTCGAGGTCGTTCAAAGACTTGCGTTCGCGGCCGGCCTGCCAGCTGCCTCGACGAGGCTTTTGAGGGAAACTCGGGCCTCTCGGATCCCTCGGATTGAGCGAATACCCAGGGCTCGGGCTTCGATGTCGTCGAGTGAAAGGAAGAGAGGCTGAAGATGGACTGGTCAAAGTCTTTGGCCGCGTAGCAGAGAGGGGCTCTGTCAATGCGCTCAAATTGGTGCTGCGTGGGTTGGAGGTATACACATTCGTCTCGAGAGTTGGGAAAGGCGGCCGAGCTTTGGAAGCAGTCTTGCCAGCTGCAAGAGTTCGACTGGAAGGGGCTTTGGCTAGGCTGGGTCGTACATCGACTTTGGATGGGCTCTTGAGAGTGGTGATGTCGTCGTCGAGCCCAATCTCTTCGAAGTGGCCTGTATCAGCCAGGACGCTGCCATCATCACTGTGGAAAGAGGAAGACTTGGAGCTCTTCGAGGTCGTCATCCCTGGCGGAGAGTCGGGGCTGGGGAGAACACTGCCGATATCAAGAGTGCGGATCATTGTCGCATCGCTGGGGGAACGACAAGATGATTGACTGGACGAGAGGACTCTGTCAACTCGCCCGAGGACGCTCAAACAGTCAGACCTCTATTGATGCAGTGTCTGTATTCTTCGTCGTCTATTGAATTGGTTCGAAATTGTGGCTCGTGATGTCGTCGATTGTTTGGCTAAGGCGGCCTCGCTGCTGTTTTTGTTCGGCTGCCCCGAGCTGGGCTGTGCTTTGTCGGATTTGGCGGCAGCCGTTGTTATGGGCACTGAATATCGGGGCTGGAGGGAGCCGTTTCAAGATTGCCGGGGTTTGACTCAATGTCCAAATAACTGGGCTAAAAGAAGCCGTACTAAAGCAAGTCTGGAGCGAAAAAGGGATACGAAATAGCGAGGGTACGAAGCGAAAGGGGGGCCGAGATTGAGGGCTGCTATGCCGGAAGAGCGGTATAATTCAATCGATCAACGATAGACTGGGGTCGAATAGTTTAAAGAGCAAGAGGCACTCCCATGGAACAGGAAACGACCGAAGGGGAGAACAAGATTTTGCAACCCCGGACGGCGGTAAGCGGTCGCTGCCGGGATGACGAGATATTACCCAAAATTAAGCGCGGGAGTTGAGAGAAGTGGCCTCCAGAACAAAACAAAGGGGGTGGATTAGTTTAAAGTTGAAGGGTTTGAGACAAGAAGAAAGATGAAGAATGAAAGATGCAGTGAGTAGACTAGTAGACAAAGGAGGAAAGGAAACGAGATGACAAGGAGAGGAGAAGGAAAAGCGAACGAGAACGAGTGAGTGAGATTTCGAATCAAGCAACCAAGCAAGACAAGGATTGGGAAGTCCAAAGTCAAGCAAAGTCAAGTTAAACCGGGAAGTGGATGACGATCCCCAAACAAGAGACGGAGACAACGCCAGCGCAACCAACGAGATGATCCCACCCACACTTTGGACCGCAGAAAAGATGGGATGCTTGTAGCTCTGCACATAAAAATAGTAGAGTGTGACCTTTGTCTTATTTTCCAGGTGTGGGCAGGCATGGGTGTGGACATGGCCTTATCGGGTCAAGCCACGCCAGGGGCTTGCACCGTACATACTCATTCTGGACTGTGTAAGCTCACTTGGGATGGGCTGCATTTACAGTGTCAATCTTTGCGCGCCCCCTGTCGATTTTAATCTCGGCCGCATATGCGCGTCTAATAAACATGCACAGCCAATCACACTTGACAGCTTCAAGGTCATCAGTTTGGATCTCGAAAATGTAACTCAGTCGACACTTTAAAAACAAGCAATTTCGCGTCCCATTTTATAGCGAGCCCTACGAGCCCCTCTGCGGCCTTTGCGGCTCTCGACTCTAACTAGGCAATTGTCTCATATTAAAGGACCTTGTCAATCAGCTGTGTGAGGCTTCCATATCCCTGTACCCTGTCGCGTGTTGTTGTGCTTTCTCCAAAAAGTGACTTCATCCATACGTGCACATTACATTTCCATGATAGTAGGTGCTGATCCATATCCATATTCCCCAATTCTCGATCTCATCACATCTCGATCGCGTCCTTAGTTCTTTCGACGTCCACAACTCGTTCCACCTCCGGAACTCTTTCGCTGCTTCTCCATATCCGCGCGCATCTTAGCAACAAGGTCTTCTCCACCAGAGTCGGTATCTTCGGACTTGCTCTCTTCGTCTGTATCGCCCGGGATTAAAAATGCGTCAATACCTTGGGGCTGCTTATTCTTCTTTTCGCGCTTCAGCTTCTGTTTCTGGGCCTTCAGTGCCTTCTTGCAGCCGTTCCGTTTTCTCAATTCTTCGTTGCGAATTGCCTCCTCGGCAAAGTCCTCAAGTCCCTTCTTGTGCGCTGAGAAGAGCGGGACGGGCGAACCTACAAGCTTCGAGTATTTCATCATGAGATTGTAGTTAAAGTTGCTGTATTGCTTGTCGGTCTTGATACCTCTATGTCGCAATTCGGAAGCTACGGCGTGTGAGGCGCGTTCGTTCAGAGGCGCAGGCATGCTCCAGTCAATGTCCCAGTTGTACTTGAACTTGTTGCGATCGACTTCTTTGCGCGCGGCGAGTTTCTGTTCAAATCGAGAGACGGTGGGTTTGATGGCGTGCTCTGAAACACCATCTCGAATAAGTAGGGGCTTGATATCTTTGTCCGAAGGCTTAACCCAGTTGCTGTTCGTGACAGGCTTCAGCTGTGCCTCCTCGAGTTTCTTCTGAAGTTCATCTTCAGACTCTTCCGTGTCAGTTGTCTCCTGTTCCTCAAGCTTGACTGGCTTCTGAACGATGCGACTGGGTCGCTTGATAGGGAGCTTAGAGGGTGTTCCTTGGTTAGAGGCTGCATCATCTGCAGCAGTATGATCGGTGATCGATGCCAAAGGCGTCATTTCTTTCTCTGGGTCACAGTTAGCACAGATCTCTCATGATGGGAGTGTGTTACCTACTTTGTTGAAGCCATTGAGATGCCTTTGGAAGCGGTGTCGCAGATCTCTTGATAGCGTTCGGTCGGGAAGGCATCCAGTTCCTGGATCGAAGTTGAGCCAGTGTCTTTGGCTTGTCGGACATGCCAAATGGGATTCGTCGTGATATGGAAGACTTTCTTCCGCGGAAGGTTTGCCTGGTGGCAGACTCATTCTATGAGACTCTGCGCTCAGAGGGCCGGATAACCTTGGCTTCCACTTTACAATGCTGAACTCGCTCGCTGGGGGATGAAATGATATAATCGTCTCCAGAAAGCGGAGAGATGTCAGGAAAGGGAGAGTATACAGTTTCGTCGTCACTGTCGCGTCCTGGCTTCGATCCAGATCCCTTCAGAATACTCTTGAGGCCAATGAGAGACTCCCGATGATGAGGTCGGAAAGAAGGCGGTGTACCATGAGGATGGCTCTCCACGAGCTTTTCACCACTATAAACTGGCTGAAGTTCGTAGAGTGCAAAGCGTTCCTGGATGTTGGACACTGAACTGGCGGGATGGGTCTTCATGCTTCCAGGCAAGTCATTAAACCCCTCCATGACTGTCTCGTTCTCGATACCATCGTCAGATGCAAGATTAGTTGTCTTGGAGGATATCTTGCCTAGCGGCAATTTATATGGAATAGGTGGTGACGATCTGAAGCCCTCGGTGTCATCAGAACTAGATTCATAGGACATGGGTGTTGATGTGACAGATTCTGTTTTGGCGGCGCCGGGTGCAAAAACTACTCCAGAGTCAGGCAGTAGACCAGTGTTCTTCGGATCCTCATCCTCGAAAATATGCACCTCATCGTCGCTGAGGTCTGGCAGTCCCTGGTATTCTTCCTCACTGTCATAATCATGAGAAAGTTCATAGTGCTTCACAGCGGAAGGAATTCTAGGACTCGAGCCACTCTCCAGTTTGACAAATTCCAAGTCTTTGTCCTGAGATGCTTCCTCGCTATCCTCATCGGAGGATGAGGCATATCTCGAGCTACTCTCCTGCTTGATGGGTAGCATGCCTCCATCTACAGATGCATCGTCGCTGTTGTCTTCACCCGAGTCGGAGTTGTGTTGACCCAAGCTACTCTCTTGCTTAATAGACCTCACGTCATCGTCATGAGATTCAAGCTTAAGATTCCTCGCAGCAGAGTCATCGTAGGGGTACTCGGGCGCAGTGGAGAAAGGAACATCGCCATAAGAAGATGCGGGGCTTTCGCTAGAAGCTGATGGAGCTCGTTTCTCATTTTCCAGAGCCTCACTCCGATCATTAAGAAAAGCCATCAGCTTGTCAGTAATGTTTTCGGAAGAAGAGTGAGGCTGCTCTTGAGCTTGCGGGCTCTTCTTTAGAGGTTGGGTGGGCTTGATGGTGTTGCCGCTGGCAGGAAGTCCAGCGTTGAGTGCTCCATCATTCTGGACAGCAGAAACATTCTGCACTGGAGCATGCGAAGGCGCTTGAGCCTTCGTGGTGATAGTCTCATCGTCAGAGAAATCAGAGCTATCGGAAGACGGTTCCTGGGTAAGATCGATATGTGGGCTCTGCATGGCACGGCTCGGGGTGGGGGGACGCGCAGCAACTAAAGCGGCAGGCGTAGTGGCAGGTATAGTTCGCTTGCCCGCAGAGTGAGGCTGGGGCTTGCGTGGAATCACAATCTTTCGTCGTGGTCGAGACTGAGGTTGAGATTTTTCGTCGTCAGCGTCACTGTCGCTGGCGGTAGGCATAGCCGCACCTCGTCGTTTGGGAGATGGGAGCACCTTGACAAGCTCGCAATCCGAGTCACATTGGCTGTCTGCTTGGCCTGCATCGACAGAGATAGATTCTTCGAAAGAGTCGCCGACTCGTCGACGCTTGACATTCGCCTTTTGCTGCTCGAGTTGCAGGCGTCGTTTCGGAGAGGGCAAGACCTTCTCGATAATGCAGTCGGACTCATCATCGCTCTCAGGAGCAGTGCTTTGCTGACGAGTAGCGTTTTTCTGGGTGGGCTTCTTCGCTTGGGCAGGGATGCGCTTTGGAGGCACAGAGATGCTGCGGTTTGGGCCCGAGGAACTCAAGTTGAGCTCGGGTAGAGGTGCGTGAGGGGGTACGGAGGCTGCCTGACGCTGACGAGCGACTGGCTTCTGCTGTGTAGCCGAAGCTACATTGGCGGTCAGGACGGATGCTTTGATAGAGGCATAACCACGTTGAGTAGGAGGCTGCTGCTCGATTCTGGCTTTCTTGGTAGGTCGAGCGCGAGAGTTGGCGGCGGCAAGCTTGCGCTTGGGGTTTGGAGAAGGCTGGACTTTCTGGATCTGGCAGTCTGAGTCGGAACTCTCAGCAGACGAGATGTCGAAAGGAGAATACGGAGAGCTGGCTTGGGCGAGTTGAGACATTCTGTTTGGAGTGTGCTGTACTTGGTTACTCAAAGCAGGTCGTTTATGTACTCGAGGGGGCGTTTCAGAGACACGTTCGTTGCGGTCTTCGCTTTGACGCTTCTTTGAGACTTGGGAGGATTTGGCCTCGGAGATGGGGGTAGATGGGATAGAAGACAGGGATGAAGCTGCACAAGGCGGCGGTTGAGATGAAGTGGGCATACCCGAGCGCTTTGGCTTTCGAGTTGGGTTCGGCATGGTTGACTGAGGATGTTGAGGCTGCTGAAGGTGCTGGTTGAATGGGTTGGACTGCACGTGCTGAGCACCGATGTTTGGGGGCGCAGTCGATGGTATGTTTTGACGTTTCGTAGTACGCTGACTTGACAGTCGTGAAGTCGGAGAGGATGAAAAGAAGTCGGAGATTTTGGGTTGCTCCATCGTCGTGATGACTTCACTGTCGATGAGCTATGAAGAACCCCACTGGAGGAGTTGCGTAGGCGCTCGCTCGCGAACACAAGCGCGAAGCGAGGCGAAGTAAATGAACAGGTTTGCTTGTTCCGATAACAACGAACAAAGTAGAATGAAGAACTTCAAAGAAGAGGGTAAGGGATAGGTAGCTTATAGTGTTTTAAGATGATGATGTCGCAGTAGATGATCGTTGCAGGAGCAGGGTGAAAGTTGCGATGTTGATGAGAAGTGATGAATGCGCGGAAAAGAGCGAGTGCAAAGAGGGGCAAGGAAATAAGTGAATGCAAACGAGAGATCATTCACACGAGACAATACAATTGAACAATATGTGGTCTTATTGAGACTTGCCAGTGGCAGCTTCAAATAACAATGGCGGGTCACGGTGATATCAGGGGCTGCCAGCTGCCAGCACTGGCACGGCACTTCACATTCAAATGAACCAGGAACGTTGTTTTTGTTCGTCATAAAGCAAGGTGCTCATTCGCGATGGTCCTTTTTTGCATTTCCATGCCGCCGCATCTATGGTATCATTACAGATCATCATGGTCCATGCACATTGACTCATCCTCACCGGCTACCTGAGCTCAGCCTTACATACGCTCTCGTCGACGAGGAGCTGCCCGGATGATATCGTCAACTCGGAGGAGAAGCTAGCGAAGTCGTTAGAATTGTTCTCGAATGTAGTTATCAGGTGAATGCTTACCTCTGCGGCCTCGCTAGCCGAGGACACCACAGCCTTCTTCAGCTTGTAGCTCTCAATAACACCGAGTTCCCGCATATCAGTGATACCACCACCAGGGGTCGCTAAATCCAGGCCGTAAGTGGTGAGACCATCGTAGAGAGCCTTTCGCAGCCTCGCAACAAGGTCTCCAGAGTCGAGTCCAGCGTTGTCAGCCAGGATAGTGGGTAGTTGTCGCAGAGCAATGGCAAAGCTAGACACAGCCAGTTGTCGCTTGCCCTCGACACGGGTGGCCGCACCCTCGACTGCCTTGGCCATGAGCATCTCGGCACAGCCACCACCAAGAGTTGTTCGGGGCTCCAAGACGGTCTGGGACAAGACGGCAAGGGCATCGTGCAGACTTCGCTCAGCCTCATCGAGGAGCTGTTCTGTAGCACCTCGGAGGACGATAGTGCAAGCCTCTCCTCCTGAAACACCGGAGAACTTGATAAGAGTATCCTCACCAATGATGACCTCCTCAATAACATCGCAGTGACCAAGCTTGACTTGGTCGGGGTGGTCGAATGTAGAGGCGATCTCACCGCCTGTAACCAGGGCCAGACGCTCAATACCGTCGAAGTCGGCATGCTCAATCGACATGATACCGGCATCGGTGAACAGCTGCTCGGGCCAGTTGTAGATCAGTTGTCGGTTGATGAAGCAGTTGATGCCGTGTGCCTTGATCTTTTCCACCTTGGCCTTCATCTTATCCTTCTCGGCCTTCTCCAGCTCGGCGAGCTTGCTTGTCGAGCCAACCTTAACACGCGCACCAAAGATCTTGACCTTGTCGGTATCCATGGAAGTGTTGGCCACCAGGATCTTGGCCTTCTCTAGTCGCTTGGGCTGGTTGACACCGATCTTCTTGTCGAGGATGAAGCCCTCATCGAGGTAAGAATCGCTGAGCTTGCCTCCAGCCTTCTTGATGATCTGAATGTGGTTGAGGTCGGATGTCTTGAGTCGGAGAACGGCATCGACGGCAAGCTCGGCGAATTGATCGCGGTCCTGGGCAAGGACCTTGGAGCTGAGGGTGGTTCGGGCAATGGCGAGCAGGTCTTTTCGGAAGGCCTCGGGATTCTTGCTGTGGTCAACGGCCGATCCCTCCAATGCCTTCAACGCAGCCTGACTGGCTATCCGGTAACCCTCGATAATAGTCTGGGGGTGGATCTTCTTGTCAACCAGCTTCTCCGCCTCTCTCAACAGCTCGGCAGCGAGAACAGCGACTGAGGTGGTACCGTCACCGACTTCGTCATCCTGGACCTTGGAGATGTTGACCAGAACCTTTGCGGCGGCGTTATCGAGGGCGATAGACTTGAGGATTGTGGCACCGTCGTTGGTAACCATGATTTCGGCGGTGGAGCTAGCATCGTGTTAAAAGGGGGGGTTGTCGACCGCAAGATGGGCGCAACATACGCTGACTGTAGAATCTTGTCCATACCCTTGGGACCAAGGGTGCTCTTCACAAGGTCACCAACGGCGATGGCACCGACAAAGGCGGCGAGACGCGCATTCTCGCCCTTTTCCTCAGTAGTGCCCTCCTCAAAAATTTGGGTTGGTTGGAAAGACTATGAGGGGCACATGTTAGCATATGCTGCTCTGTATAGATACTGAGGAGTCTCAGCAAACGGAATTCACAAAGAGAAATACACACCATGACGGGCCAACAATATGACTATACACACGGCGAAACCTATAAAAACGTGAAAGGTTATCGTCGTAGACAACGTCAATATGCTTCAGCCTTGGGGTAGACGTTGCAGCCTTTTTTTCTGGAGCTCTCAGCCAGCTTAGCAAACCGCAGCCCCTCCACCCCCAGGGGCCAGGAAGCCCACACGTGACTTGCCCCGCGGTAGGAGCCTCAAGGTTCGGGATAGGAAGATTACTTCTCCGGCCGCGCACACTTTGTGGGAAAGTGAAGCAGAACACCAAATTTGTGCTGCACTAGGTTGGCCACCGCAACATCAAGACTCCGCACGTTCCCGAGCGACGTTCTCCGCGGTTTTTAGACAAAAGTACTGCGTGTCTTCCAGAGGTCATATCTCCCGCGCGCAAAAAGGCCTTTTTCGCAAACCTTGTGCTCGGTAGCCGAACCCTCCAAACCCTCGAAAAAAAAACGTCCAGAAACGAGTGAGAGCGGGGCATTTTTTCTTGCACCCCTCCAACCACCAAAAATCGCCCATCATGGCGCCCTCTTTCGACCACCTCCGCGAGGCCGACCTTGACGATGACGAGTTCAACGAGGATGATATTGATATCTCTGATCTGAGAGAAAGATTTGAGGTTTCCCTAGAGCAAGGCTATGACAGCTTCGTCGTCATCGATGGCCTGCCCCAGGTCACAGAGGACCAGAAGCCCAAGCTGGTCAAGTTCTTGTTGAAGAAGCTCAACACAGTCGGCAAGACACGAGAGGACTTGATACACATGCCCATGGGCGACGACGGAAAGTCTCTTCGGTAGGTGCTATATGGGAGTTTGGATATATCAAGAGCTTGGAGCTGATCTCATATCAAGATTCGCCTTTGTCGAGTACTCATCCCCCGCCGAGGCTGCTGCCGCTACTCGCCAACTCGACCTCACCCCCCTCGACAAGAAGCACACTCTTCGCGTTAACAAGTTTACCGATATTGAGCGATACGGACGAGAAGGCCGTGTTGACGAGACCTACCAACCCCCTCACATCGACGAGTTCACCGAGAAGGAGCATCTGCGATGGTTCCTCAAGGATCCCTCAGGCCGCGGACGTGACCAGTTTGTTATGTACCGAGGCGAGAGTGTTGGCGTCTACTGGAACAACGAGAAGGATCAGCCCGAGAACGTCGTTGAGCGACAGCACTGGACGGAGACCTTTGTTCAGTGGTCTCCTCTTGGTACCTACCTCACCTCTGTTCACGCTCAGGGTGTTCAGCTCTGGGGCGGCCCCTCTTGGACACGACAAGCCCGGTTTGCCCACCCCTTCGTGAACCTGGTCGCTTTCTCCCCCGGTGAGAAGTACATCGTCACCTGGTCTAACCGCCCAATCTCCATCCCTGATGAGGGTCACCCCGCCCTCTCTATTGACGACCACGGCAAGAACTACGTTATCTGGGACATTGCAACCGCTACTCCTCTTCGATCATTCGCCAACCTCGATCCCCCCAAGGTGGAAGATGGCAAGCCCCCGCCTAAGATGCAGTGGCCTGCCTTCAAGTGGTCTGCTGATGACAAGTACGTTGCTCGCCTGAACCCCGGCCAGTCTATCTCCGTCTACGAGCTCCCCCGCATGAACCTTCTTGACAAGACCTCCATCAAGATTGATGGTGTTGTGGACTTTGACTGGGCTCCTGCTACTCCTAAGCGTGATGGTGTCAAGGACTACGAGCAACTGTTCTGCTACTGGACTCCCGAAATCGGCAGCAACCCCGCCAAGGTCGGATTGATGAGCATTCCCTCAAAACAAGTCATTCGATCCCTGAACCTCTTCAGTGTTAGCGACGCTAAGCTTCACTGGCAATCTGAGGCTGCCTACATCTGTGTCAAGGTCGACCGACACTCCAAGTCCAAGAAGTCTCAAGCCACCACCCTTGAGATTTTCCGCGTCAAGGAGAAGGGTGTCCCTGTTGAGGTCGTTGACACCATCAAGGATACTGTCATCAACTTCGCCTGGGAGCCCAGGGGTGACCGATTTGCCATCATCTCCACAACTGAGCCTGTCGGCGTCACTGCCGTTCCTCCCAAGACCGCTGTCTCTTTCTTCTGCCCTGAGAAGGCCAAGAAGGGTCAGCAAGTGGGTAACTTCAAGCATCTCCGAACGCTTGACAAGAAGAACAGTAACGCCATCTACTGGTCACCTCGCGGTCGCTTTGTTGTTATTGCCACCATTGCCAACCAGCAGAGCTCTGACCTTGACTTCTTCGACCTCGACTTCGAGGGTGAGAAGCCCGAGTCAGACAAGGACCTTACTGCCAACCTCCAGGCTATGAACACCGCCGATCACTACGGTGTGACAGACGTCGAGTGGGACCCCTCAGGTCGCTTCGTTGCCTCCTGGGCTTCTGCTTGGAAGCACTCGGTAAGCTACCTCGATCACTTTCGTTGAACTGATACTAACATAATACAGATGGAAAACGGTTACCACATCTACGACTTCAAGGGTGAGGCTCTACGAGAAGAGCCCCTCGAGAAGTTCAAGCAGTTCTCGTGGCGCCCTCGGCCCGCGACCCTGCTTACCAAGGAGGAGCAGAAGGCTGTCCGCAAGAACCTCCGAGAGTACAGCCGTGTCTTCGAGCAAGAAGATGCCGACCGTGGTGCGTCCGCTGACTTGGCTGTGGTTGAGGCTCGTCGCCGCATGCTGGACGAGTGGCACTCGTGGCGCGAGTCTATGGAGGCCGACGTGCTGGAAGAGCGCGAGGTGCTCGGCCTACCGAAGGATCCTCATGCTCCTCTGCTAGAGGCATACACAAAGTCTTTGGAGGGCACAACGTCAGAGGCGGATCGGGTGATTGAGGAGATCGTGGAAGAGGTACTTGAGGAGAGTGAGGAGGTACTCGCTTAGAGGACTTTCTCTGCATTTGCGTGGGAGTGATTTGCTTGTATCTCGGTAGAAAACTGGTCGGGGCGAGAGGTCACTTAATGAAATTCTTTGTCATGTTCACAGAAGGATAGGTCCAGTTCTTTGGACTTCCTAAAAGCATTTTCTGGAGTAGTCTATGTTCGTCAGTTTCGCTTGGTCATCAGTGTTGTCTAGTGGTGAGATGATATCTGAAATATACCAGCCCTGCTGGTACTTGAACATCATAGCACAGATAGGTAGGCAGGTAGCACAAGGTATGTACAACGTCGAGCAAGACATGCCCCTTTGTTGTTGGATTGAGTGAGCAAACATTCACAATCAAGGCGTCATTTCCGCTGAGGAAACCAGCCATTCAAGCCTCACATTCTGGTGCTTGATAATGCAGACTGTGGACTGATATGACACTCTTGTACTCGTTTCTAGCACCTGCAGATGAGGCAAGCACGGCGATACTCAATCGTTCAGAAGTAGCTGTTTTGTCTCTTCAGAAGTTTCAGATATCGCCCGGCCAGGCGTTTATTGTTCTGTTTCGCCAGGGCAACTTTTATTTCGCTCCTGTGGCTGAGTACACTGACGGCTCTGTCGACGAGGGGACTTGTTGCTATGAGTTTGATGGGCAAGAGTGGCAAGATTTTATAAGTCAAATACCGATTTTCAGATGGGGGTAAGATATTTATGCCAGTCTCACTCTCTTATGGTTGTAGAAACCTGCAGATCCGAGTCGAGTGGCGTAAAAGGTCGGTTCAGGTATCTGCAGCAACAGCAAACGCATCATGTCGGTCACAGAATATTGATGGTTTGATCGAAAGACATCTGGCATGGGACGTACCAAGGCAGCCCCCTTTTGGCCACGCCAATAGGGCCTGCTATGACATTCAGTAGCTTTAGGGTTCCGATAAATCCTCCCTTTCTATTACTCTTTTATAATTGTACGGCCAACAACGTATCTGTGGACCAGGCTCAGCTAACTCTCTGGGGCTTTGCTACCAGTTACAAGCCAGCGGACCAGTAGAGTCTTTATCCTGAGATAGGTATAAGGTTGTTCGAATGTTTGTCACAATACGATAGATAGTAGCACTCGGGGAGGTATCCTGTGATAACCATGTACTGATACTCATCCTAAACCTTGCTACTCCAAATGCTGGTATACCTTAGTATCCCTCCAGCCGCATGTCGGCCTCGTCATCGTGGGGATCTTTGTAAATGGTTGGTCTCGCTGTCCGCTCACGATGAATCACAATCCTCTCTCAGTCTGGGACATCTCGAATTCAAAAGGCATTTTCGAGTCGCCTGTGACAACACAAATTTGTTCCTCGTGACAATCTGTAAAACACCTACTACGTAAACCTTTCTGTGCCCGTGCTACTCGAAACAGATGCGTACGCGCTCGCTATTGAGACGGAGCCATCAATGCTTCATTTTCGATAGGTACCCTTTCGTCGATGGTCTGCAATCAAAGTGGCCATAGCACTTAAAAGCTACCAAGAGCATCTAGAAGCGTTCTACAGCGTGGGCATGGGTTCAAGCTGACCACGCGTTTTCATGTTGCCGTCTTCCCGATGTTCCGCATTTGTCTTCAAAAATGTTCTGGATTGCCGAGACTTGTTAAGCCATAAATTCGATGATGTGTACACCACGCAAATAGTTGAATTCGTTGTGTATAGCCGCTGGTTGTCGGAAATTGTGCGAGTGTACGCGAACAAGTTTGGTCGCATGCAGTAAGGAGTCTGGTTCTCATTCATTCGCACTCGGGCATTGATGTCTCACACTTCGTTTAATTAGATCATACAAATAATCCTAAGAATCCTCAATAGCTCTCATATCAATTTATGATTATCTCGTCAAAAGGGAAAGAGAACTTGTGACATTTCATACATATATTCAGTGATCTACAGACTGCAGTCGAGCGAGCCTAGAAGCAACACCAAGCACCAGCCCGCAACCTCGGGACTCTTTCCATCATGCGTGTAGCACTCTTCGTTCTTTGCTGCATCACTGCGGTGATCAAAACCTCTGCTTCTCCATTGACTTCGCAAACACATTCTCCAATAGACACTCCTCCGACTGTCAAAACCGCTACAAGTCCAGGGGATATTAAAGACGTCATTGAGCAGGTCAGCAATCTGGCTACCGATGTTTTAACGCAAGCCAACAATATCGGGGGCAACGGTGTACAGGTTCAGATCCTTGGGGTTGGTTTGCCTTTCGATGCAGTCAGTCTCGCTTGGCTTATATTAATGTTGCCCGCAGAACACGTACCTGCGCTGTCGGGATATGATTGATGGGGTTCAGCAGACGTTCAACAAAATTAGCAGCGGGTCCGAGACTCCCTTTGGATACGAAGACCAGAGGAGCATTTGCTACGTGTTTGACTCGGTAAGTGATGATTTGCAATGATTGTCTGTGTAAGACATGAGGAGGGGCAGTTGATAATGTTAAACAACCCTTGATCGACTAACATTCCTCGGCCAGTTCGGTATCAACCAATTAAAGCTTATTACTGTGTTGGTCAAGGACCCAGAGAGCATAACAAGAGACGGCTTCATCGAGAAGTTTGGGGACTGCGTTACCGGACTTCGGCCTGCTTTGATCAAATTTATTGAGACACTTGCAGCTTATGCGCCCGAATTCGAGGCTGACATGCTATGGAGAAGAGACCAACTTGAGATAGCATTTAATGGTGCCATAGGGAGGATCGAGGAGCATAACCAAGGGGGGCATGCAGGAGAACGCATTCCTCTACCCTAAGACTGGGGTGATCATCTTGGGATTTGGAGTTTTGGGTGTCGCCGCTTCGAGTTGGGTCGATGCTGGCGTCACCTCCGGTTTTACGAGTTGCGCATCTTTGCCTACACAGGATTGGACGTATGATGGTGGCTCAAGCAGGGTTGACACCGATAACGCATGGATTGCAGGGAGATCGAGGGATGCGAGCCCTACTCGGAGACACACGGATTTTTTTAAAAGAAGCTACGTAATTTGATGAGATAGATGACCAGTTTGAAGGGGAGTAAAGCTTGGAATAACAGCCAAGGTATTGATTTTATGTTATGACATAGATTGAGCTTGCCCAAAGGCTCAACGGTTTACCTCACATGAATTTGATTAGTTCATTGGCTCTTTTTGACCCATGTTGGTACCTGAATTCGCCATACTCTTTTTGCATCGCCATTGACACACTCAAACTTATCCACGCAGGCGGGATCGATTAGAGTGCTCCTGAAATATTGCTTCATAGCCAAGATGCACAAACTATTTATTCAGTCGACCTATCAGAAGTAAACCGAAGGCTAACCGGCGAAAGTGACGCGTTGTGATATTGAATTATCTTACCCTGAAGCTTTGATAACGTAGCGTCGGCTTCGCCCATTCAAGGGAGCGGCGGGGCGGAAGCGAGAGGGTCCCCGAAGCACGGGCCACTCGATCTGGGGTCGAACAAGCGAACCCACAAAAAAGAAAGCAGGACGCGAGGAAGGAGCTCAAAGCAAGACAGTGTGAAAGGTCCAAGTCAGCAAGGTCGGCGATTACTATGTACAGTACTATCACCATCATCAACAGCTTGGAAGGGATGGAGTCAGTATTCTATGCTCCCATTAATGTCTGCGTTTGGCAGAAGTTTATATTATTCGTTAAGAATCCGATTGCCTGGTTGTCAGAGAGATATACGCGTGTACAGTACATTGTGAGATGTTATGCTCGTATCTTCATGCCCTGTGCTCCCTTTTTACCTAGGTAATGTGCTTCAATCGGCAAGCTCTCCATCAACCTTCACTTCAAAAATATGGATTCTTTGCCTGCAGGTAATGCAAGGGAAGATGTACAAAATACCTATGATGCACTCTTTCAATTGGGCTTGTCTTGGATATATAAGCGCTCGCTAGATCGTCGTGCCTTTTTGTGTCTTACGTCGAGTCCTAGATCTCGAGCCCTCGAACAAACCGCAGCGGCGCTAGGAGGTCTGGATCGCCTACAGTGGGAACCGCACAAAACACGGCCCTCATACCTTACGCAAGCCACGGCCCCTCCCTCCCGTCTCCTTCCTCGCCAGTCCCTGACCTTCTTTTCCCTTGCTGTCCGTGCCACGCCGGGTTGCCCACACTGAGAAACGTGCCTGCCCCCCGAGTGGTGTCAGCAAACGGTGCCAGGGCAGGGCAAAAAGAAGGAGCGTCGTGCCGGGACTCCCTGCCCAACCTTTCCCCCGTATTCCATTTCCAACCTCCCATTTGATTTTTACATCTTGAATCTTACTTTTCTATCACTTTCATCTTCATAAACAATATCACTATACTATACAACCTCTAAACGAGCGAGTCTCGAACTTTAACCTTCACCGACCCTCCTTACCGCCGATTTCGAGTCCGACTCCGCATTTTCCTACGGCTCCCAGTGTGGTGTGACTTCATTCTGCATTGTAACCAACAACTCACCAGACTTCGTTCCATCCCTTCGACGTTCGGTCTGGCATGGCCATTGCCGCCCCTCGGCCACCATCCTGAGCTCTTGAGAAATTGGTTAGCGGGTTCCATGTAATCGCCCACACCGTTAACATTAGCCGAAAATGCTGCGACGACCTCCGGGCGAGGGACGTCGACCCTCACAGCAACAGAAACTCCTCCTCGCCTTTGCTATTATCCTTCTACCCTGGCTACAACTCGTCGATGCTCAGCAGCAGCACCGACCAGCTGGCGAGCCTGCCTTACCACAGCTGCAACGCCCCGGTGGCAGCAGCCAGCAGCTAGCCGACGACGTCGCCGTACATCAGTGGGCTGCCACGCCTATCGATGCAACCAAGGCGGCCCGCGAGACGGTCAAAAACTTAAAGCGAGCTTCCACTCTTAAGCAACGCCACCCTCAGCAGAAAAATGAACCGATTCGCAAGAACCGAAAGAGAGAATACGAAAACATCCTCATCCCTGACGATGCGAGCGCCCTCGCAACTTTGGCTCCGGCTCAGGCCGTAGGAGCACCAAACCCTTCACGACATCAACGGCCCAGCAGTGTTCCTGCTTCTGGGCTTGCATCGCAGCAGATTGCGCGGAGTCTGAAGGACTGGGAAGTAGAAGACTTTGTTCTTCTGGCGACCGTCGATGGAGACCTATACGCCAACGACAGACGAACTGGGAAAGAACGTTGGCATCTCGAAGTCGACCATCCTATGGTAGAGACCAAGCACCATCGTGCACAACAATCCAGTCTCGACGAAAACTATCTCCCAGTCGACCATTATGTCTGGATTGTTGAACCTACTCGAGATGGTTTAATCTACTTGTGGAATCCTGATTCCAACCGGGGCCTCATCAAGACAGGCTTCAGCATGAAGAAAATCGTTGAAGAAATGGCACCATACGCCGACGAGAACACGCCCGTTGTGTACACCGGCGATAAGAAGACAACCATGATTACTCTTGATGCAGCTACGGGAAGAATCCTGAAGTGGTTCGGTTCCACAGGATCCCATGTGAATGAAGATGAGAGCTGCTCTCGCCCTGACACGTTATACGACGGAGGCAGTATGGAGTGCAGCTCCACTGGCACCATCACTCTGGGCAGAACTGAATATACCGTTGGTATTCAGCGTCGCGAGGATGGCGTTCCTATTGCAACACTCAGGTACTCTGAGTGGAGTCCCAACAATTACGATAGCGATTTATTCCAGCAGCATCACTCCTCGCTCGACAGCAAGTACATCACAAGCCAGCATGATGGCAAGGTCTACGCATTTGATTACGCGAGATCTGAAAAAGCAGAGCCTCTGTTTAGCGAACACTTTGCGGCACCTGTTGCTCGGGTCTTTGATGTATGCCGACCAGGAGATGCCACCTCTGAAAGCAATCCAGACCTTGTTGTTCTACCTCAACCGCCAATGCCTTCACAAGATGAGACCATTGCCCGCATGCGTAGCAACAGCATTTTCCTCAACCATACTCGAGCTGGAGACTGGTATGCCATGTCTGGCCGGGCGTACCCCCTCATTATAGATGCCCCCATCGCTCAAATCTCTCGCCCGGAGTGGTGGGACATTGCTCCTACATGGGACACCATCAACCAAACCAAGCTGGCAAAGGCTTTGGTAGGCACACATTTCCTCGATAACAACCGCAAAAGTGGTGGCCTACATCCGCCCAGTTTGCCCGCTAGATCAATCGAAGGGCCAGAGACGTATGAAGTGTACGAAGACCACGATGAAACCGAGAATGACTCCAAAACCGACATGGCGCTGGATGTCGCAGAAGATAACCCTGCTTTTTTCGACCCTGCTTTGGTCAACAATATCAAGCGAATACCTCAACGCGCTACGCAAAGTGTCAAGGACTTTATAACCAACCCCGTTGTGATCATTATATTCGTGTCAGTTCTCTATTGGAACCAGGTGAACATCCGCCGACACTTCCAACGTGGGAAACACCGGGGCTTCTGGAACGAATTCCAGAACCTCTTGGGCTTAAAGGAAGGCGATACGACCGAGGAAGACCTGGACGATGGCGATGCCAGCGATACCGACGGCAACATCGATATAGGGACTGAAACGGCCACTGAGGAGATCAAGCCCGAGACGTCGGCGGAGAAGCTCAATGAGAACATACAAGAGCCTGCTGTACCGGCTCCCGAGTCCTCAAACTTAGAGCCTGATACATTCCCACAAACACCTATCACAGAAGTGGAGCTGAGCGACAGGGAGGCGACTCCGAAGCCTAGGAAGCCGGCAGCTGAAGTGAACATTGGGACACCTGTCGAAACACCAACAGGTGCTCTTAATGGGTCACAGAACGAGGCCAAGACTCCATCTGTCAATGGCAAACAGAATGGTGCGCCACCAGAGAAGAAGAAGAAGGCCCACAGAGGGCGACGTGGCGGCGTTAAGCACCGAAAAAATCGTGGTCAAGAAGCCTCGCAGTCTCGTGGCGATGATCCTTCCACGGCCACTGTTGAGGACGCTGTGAACAACGCCAAGAAATATGGTGACCGGCCCAGTTTGGAACCTGATGTCATGACCGTCCACGACGACATGCAATCTGTGACAGGTCCCATTATTCGTATGGGGAACATAGAGGTGAACACGGAGGAGCAACTGGGTACGGGCAGCAACGGAACCTTGGTGTTTGCTGGTAAATTTGATGGTCGAGCGGTGGCAGTCAAGCGCATGTTGATTCAATTCTACGACATTGCTTCACAAGAGACTAGGCTTCTCCGAGAAAGCGACGACCATCCAAATGGTAAGGGACTCAAATTATCAAAGAAGATGGCTTCTAACATTTCTAGTCATCCGATACTATTCGCAGCAGATGCGTGACGGATTTCTCTACATCGCGTTAGAACGCTGCGCTGCTTCTCTCGCTGATGTTGTGGAAAAGCCCAACTACTTCCGAGATCTTGCCAACGCTGGTCGACAGGATCTGCCAAACATCCTCTACCAGATTACCAACGGTATCAGTCATCTGCATGAGCTCCGAATTGTTCATCGTGATCTGAAGCCGCAGAATATCTTGGTCAACATGGGCAAAGACGGCAAGCCAAGAATGTTGGTATCCGATTTTGGACTTTGCAAGAAGTTGGAGGGTGGGCAGTCATCCTTTGGAGCGACCACTGGCCGCGCAGCTGGAACGTCTGGTTGGCGTGCTCCCGAGCTCCTGCTTGATGACGATGCTCGGGACGGCGCGATGATGGAGGCAAGCACACAAAGCGGCTCTGGCTCGGTCTTGGTGGACGACAGTACGATGCCTCGACGTGCTACCCGTGCCATTGACGTTTTCTCGCTTGGCTTAGTCTTCTTCTATGTCCTAACCAACGGATCGCATCCCTTCGACTGCGGTGATCGCTACATGCGGGAAGTCAATATCCGAAAGGGCGAGTACAACTTGGACCTTCTAGACTCGCTCGGCGATTTTGCCTACGAGGCCAAGGATCTCATCGCGTCCATGCTTGATGCAGACCCCAAGAGCCGCCCTACTGCAAAAGATATCATGGCTCATCCATTCTTCTGGTCGCCGAAGAAGAGACTTGCGTTCCTGTGTGATGTATCAGATCATTTCGAGAAAGAACCCAGAGACCCCCCGTCACCAGCATTGGCCGAACTTGAGAGCTACGCAGCCAGAGTCACTAGGAATGACTTTTTGAAAGGACTGCCTCGTGATTTTGTTGACTCTCTTGGCAAGCAACGCAAATATACGGGTTCCCGCCTTCTTGACTTGCTTCGCGCACTGCGAAACAAGAAGAATCATTACGAAGACATGCCTGACGCACTCAAGCGCGCCGTTGGACCTCTCCCTGAAGGGTATCTAGCATTTTGGACAGTACGGTTCCCCATGTTATTGTTGACCTGCTGGAACGTTGTATGGTACGTGCAATGGGAGAAGACTGACCGTTTCCGCGAGTACTATGAGCCTGCAGCTCTCTGAAGAGTGGGATAAAAAAGTTGTTTGTTTGGGTCTGAAGCTGTTGGTCAATTGAGTTGTCTTGTTTTATGTTACGCTCGTTTCTGGACATAATTTTCAGAATAGTCATCTACTCTTGAACAGTCATCTAAGACTGAGCGATTATGATTGTTCAAATGTTGTTACGTTGGTCATATTGGTCATATCTGTGCTCGTCTCCTGTAAACACAATCTGTGACTCAAATGGTCCGAATATGACTAGAAGAAGCCTGCCAGCAGCCGACTTTCCACTACCACGATGTATACACTGCTAATTCACCTCATCGCTTAGGATGTCTTCAACGCCAAATCACCTCGCTCGCTACATTGCTTCGTTCATCCATTCATTCATCCAGCCAAGATCCATGACCCGTTCGTTCCAAACGAGAGTTAGGTAGTACAAACTGATCCGACAAGACTCATCCATCCACTCCATATATCAGACAACTTTAACCCCACTGTACCAGGACCTTCTTGCCCTTCTTTCCGCCCTTCTTTTTACCACCCGCCTCCTCACTGTCGGCGGGCTCGTCGCCAGCAGGTGTACTCGGTCCACTACCGCTGCCCCACTGAAAGCCAGTCTCACGGTGCCCATAGTCGCGTCGCACCGCACGGCCATTGCCGTAACCGAAGATTGTGGTCGTGGGCTTTGCCGCAGTGGGAAGAGCGGGGAAAGCGTCTTCGCCGGTAGGACGAGGAGCGGGACGGGGGCGGTTGAGGGTTGTAGATTGGGAGGAAGATGAGGGGGTAGGGGTTGTCCAGTTGGAGCGGGAGGCTGAGGAAGAGCCGCCAGTTGAGGGGAGAGACGGGAACGCGGAAGAGGATGTCGCAGGAGGGTTAGCAGCAGGACGAGCAGACCATGACGATGGACCGCTCGAAGAGACGGGTGCAGGACCGCCGAGTCTCGTGCTGTTCTTGAGCTTGAGAACTCGGTTCGAGTATTTCTGAGTGGCCTTTGCGTTGGGCAGAGCTGGGTTTGTAGTTGCTGCGTTGGCCCAACCACTTGAACTCGAGGTCGCGCCATGCATACCGCTCAGGCCGGGCAAGCTGGGGTAATCTTCGTTGATGGCACGCCAGTCTTGCCAGGCTTTGCGCAGGGCGTCGGCCTTGCCTTTGTCTTCGTACAAATCTGCGACTTCTCGTACCAACGTACCAAGGGCGTTGGAGGAGACGTCAGCGAAGAGTGTGAAGAAAGCGTCGATAAGCTGCGGTGCAGTCAAGCCGCCTTGACGATATGAGGAGATGTGGTTTCGGAAAGTGGCCATGCGCTGGTTATCGTTTCCGAGAAGGTTAGATGCTCGCTCAACCACCTCTCTGTGACGGAGAAGTCGAGCGCGCTCCTCAGGGCTGAGGTTGGCTGTATCAGTAACGGTAGTAGACTCGATGGGATTAGCAAGGTTTGTCTGACTGCCGCGAGGAGTAGCCGTTGAGCTACCGCCGCGAGATTGTGATGAAGCCTGAGCTGGTGTTGGTGAAGGGGCGGAGAGGGAGCCACCAAAGGTACGGTTCGACACGGATTGAGCGGAATGGATAGCCATCTGTCGCTGGAAAGCAATCTCATCACGTCGTAAAGGCTGGGCCGAGCTAACAGGGACCGGTTCCGCATTAGGGTCACGGCCTCGATTTCCTCCCCTTCGCCCTTCTCGACCTCCCCGTCGCCCTCCTTCCTCTCTACCACCACCACCTCTCTCCTGCTGGTACGGTGTGCGAATATCAAATCCTGAGATGTTGACCACTCGTGCGTCTCTACCTGTCGCCTTGCCTCCGTGTTCTTCTAGCTGGTGAGCCTGCAAATCTAGCTCTGACTCAAAGACTATAAACTTCTTCTCTAAGCATTCTCGGTCGCTGCAGAGGTAGTGGTCCTTCTTGAAGTGCTCTTCGAGTGCGTTATAGTCGAGGTAGTAGTGCGGGTGTCTTGAATCTCGCCTATCGCAGATAAAGCATCGCTCATGCTTCATTCTGCAATGCTCGTACAACTTGTCATCGTCGTAGAAGCGCTCGCCACAGAAACCGCATAGTGGGTGGCCCTTGAAACCCGTTTGGTCTGCCGCGCCGGGCTTGTCGTCTCCATGACGCATGTGCTTCTCCAGCTCCTTATCCGCAAACAGCTCATGTTCATGTGTGAAAACCCTCTTGTTACGAGTGCAAAGATCGCACATTCGCTTGCGGTGAGCCGACTTGACATGGCGATGCAGGTCTGGCCAGCCTAGGCCGGCGAAATCGCATGAAGGGTCGGGGCAGTTGTATCGTAGGAGAAGAACGGTATCGCCAACGATATCTTCGTTTGTGTACTTGATACCAATGTTGCTATCAGTTGTAGTAATATCCTTTTCCGAGTATTCTTCGAAGCGTTTCTCGGGGTCGTCGGTGAAGATGACATAGGGAGCTGGGGTCTAGAACAACGTCAGTGATTAAGCCCCTGTCAGGAGGCGAGGGAACCATGAACTTACACGACAGTGGGCGCAATCTTTCGTCTTGTAGAGGGCCCTCATACGCAGACCGCAGATATGGCATGTTGTGTGGTTGCAAGGCGCGATAGAGTGGTGAGCGACTGGGTTGGCGCAGATAAAGCACACTTCGCCGTCTTCGTCTTCCGCAGCTTCGGCTGCTTTGCCAGCGGCCATGGCATGAGCTCTAGAAGCCGCAGCGGCGACATCTTGAGCAGCTGGGTTCGCAGGGACGTTAGGGACGTTGGCGTTGTTACCGCCGCGGCCGCGCCGTTGGCCGCCCCGTCGATTCTGGTTTCCTTTGCCTCGTCCTCGTCCTCTGTTGCGCTGGCCGTCGCCTTGGGGTTGGGAGTCGGAGGCTGTAACTCCAGTGTTGTTGTCACCCTCTGGTGGAGCCATAGCGAGCGGCCCTGAGCTTTCGGAAGCTGATTCGTTTGCTGACGTGGGTGAGGGAAGTGGAAATCAAGGGTAGAGCTATGATTATGTCGCTCGCACGAGGGGTTGTCGAATTGTCAAGATGATAGCTATGAAGCGTAGACCTAAAGCTATAGAAAGTTCAAAGATTGTGGGAAAGTTTTCAGTGAAGGTTTGGAATTGCTTTGTCGTTTCAGATAACACATGGATATAGTTCAGGGTGAATCGCTAAGAAGCGAGGTGATGATGTCGACCAGATTTTATTTGGGCTGTATTCCATAATGGCGGGGCAGCACTTCCCAAAGAGTGACGGAAACTGCCCTGCCGTGGGGGTGTTGTGGCTGCTCAAGCCACTTCCATTGAAATCTGTGGCTGAGTAATGTTCCGCTCAAGACTCATCGATGGGGCGATGTGTGAATTGAGCTTCTTGATTGGTCTCTAACTCTGATCTAATGCTAGGAGTCACCGGCAAGACAAGGCCCAGGTTGACGAGATTGGTATAGGCTTTCACTGACTCATCTAGGCTCATCATGATCAGACACTCTTCAAGGGTACGAAGCGGTCCAAGGACCGAGACCTATAATGTCCAACACAAGGGATAATTTACCTTAGGTGGATGAGCACTAATTAAGCTATCATAGGTTACTCTGAAGATGTCACAAAAGTATCTAGTAGGGACATTTGTCTCGACCTCTATCATCCCAAGTTCTTGCTAGACCTTGTCGGAACATATGTCGCCAGTTCATATTTACAAATCAATTATTGCTATTTTGGGATGATACAGTCGCGCCTTGAAGGAAACACGCTCATGCTGGCCAAGATTAATAGCCTAAATTCACGGTATCCAGAGGCACAATTACGTTGTAATTTGATCTTCTTTTTACCTGATGTAATAGCCATCCGACGCTGATTTAGCATTCCTTGCTCTTGGTCCCAAAAGAATCCCACTTGATAAAGACTGCCTGGTGGCTCAAAAGATACTAGGCACAATCCTAGTTATCCATCCATCGCCCGTCAATAACTCTCAGGCTCATATAGTACCTACCCACTGCCAAGTATACCAACTCGCAAGCAAACCCCTGTCGCGGCACGCTATTGATAGTGCCCATTCGTCCAAAGCTGAAGACCCCTACTGAAATCACCTGGAATGCTCCCCATTTCCATATGCTATTGATCGCCGCCAAAGGGGAATAAATGAAATATGAGCAAACCATAATGCCGGTTACGCCGCCTCGCGCCTGAAACGCTGTCATCGAAATACTCGTAGAGTGTCCGTGTCGTCATTGTGTGGACGTGGTTCACTACTCCTCGCCAACAGGGTAGAGGTGGCTGCCAATGTCCTTGTTCATCCGGAACATGTCCACCTTAGCCTGCTTGAAAACTGCCTGCATCTTTTCATCGCAGATGATCTGGCGCTTATCCTTGGGATCTTGGAGTTCGTTGGCTTTGATGTGTTCCCAAAGCTTCTTGACCACCTGAGGTCGGGATAGCTGAATGCGTGTTAGCTAATCATCTCCATCTTTGCACGCCTAGAAGAAGCAGATGCGACGAGTAATTTACGTACCTGAGTTTCACCAACGAGCTCGGAGAGGGTTTCGCTCAGGTTGAAAGGCTTCTGGAAACCTCCGCCAGCCTTCCTCTTCTTGCCGACCTCGCCATCCGCAGTCTCTAGGTCACTATCATCGTCGGCCTTGACCTTTTTGGCGCTTTTCTTGCGTGGGGCTGCCTTCTTCTTGGTCGGCTTGTCACCTCCCCCTCGAGTCTTGCGCCCTCTGGCTAGGCTGTTTTCCTGTGCCTGTAGCTGGGCGGCGAGTCGAGCATCTGCATCTTCGGCCGAGGATGATCGCTTCACCTTCTTTCGCGAGGGTTCAGGCGTGGCGGATTGTTCAGTCTCGCCCACGTCGGAGGCACCGTTGGCGTCGACGGTGGTGGGAGGGGTAATACCATTGTCGGCTCCAGAGACGGCATCAAAACGAGCCTCGATGAGTCGCTTGATGGCGTTCTACAAGGTTCAAGTCAGCAAGGCGGTATAAAACAAGAAACGCAAGATCGCGCCAAAAGGTTTGGAAATGCAACGTCAGTTATGCTTGCCTGCATACCTTCTGGTCGCTCAAATCTTGGCCGCCAAGAGCATTCTCCAAACCCTGCCGGATCTTCTTTCGAGAGATAGTCTCGAGGTCGGACGTCTCAAGAATATCATCGATGATAGCGGTATAGCGCTCAAGCTCCTCGGTAGTCACTGTTATTGGCTGGTGTTATTCGAGGATCATAGGTGCGAAGGGGGTCTGTGCCAAGGGGTGCCGGGCCAACTTACAAGGGACACTCATGATGATGATGTTGTTGTTCGCAAAACGGCTACTGCGGGATGTGCAGAGTTGTACAGGAGAAGTTCGGGAGTAGAAGCGGCTCGGGTGCAGCTATGAGACGAGAGGGGCCTCGAACAGCGGGGGGATGCGCAAACAAACTGCAGCGCCTGCAGCCGTTTGTAACAAACAAGACTAGGAATGCGACCGCGGCAGAGAGGAAAGAATGCGCCGTTTGTCGCTGGTATCAAAGCATGTCCCAAGTTAATTGCGCGCGCGTGCTATCGGTGATGCGGTTGGGCGATTCGCGAATCAATGCGGTCAAAGATGGATGATAATGGTTGGTCGCGCAGGTCCCGCGGTCGGTCGATTGCAGTGGACGAACCGCGGCATGAGAGGTTGGACAAGGCGGGAAATCGACCAACGGTGGCCAACGTGAAGATGGCCTGGAAACAAATTAACGAAGGATAGGAAGAAGTGGACCAGGCAGCCGGGCTTGGATGGGTTGAGTGAAGGTATCGTGAAGCTTACGTCGAGTGTGCAGGATCAAGTTGATGTTCACACACGCAACCTTGGAAGTCGAGTAAAGACAAGCCACCGATCTCAGTCCGATGAGGCTGATGCGGCTCTAGTGTACCGTGGCTGGTGACTGGGGTTTTAGCCAGTAAATTTACAGCAAGCTTGGAGCGCTGGCTCAATGAGGTAAAGCCTGAGACGGGAGGAAGCGTGCTCCATCCATAATAGGTTCCTCGGTCCTTCCATGTTTTGTTTCATTTTCATTTTTCATTTTTCATCCAGATCACGTGGGATATGCCTTTTGTCTCATTGTGTGTGACGCTTTGGTCGGCCTGAGGAAAAATCCTTTCCGACACAATGGATTTCGATTCCCTTTGGTTAGTTCCTAATGAATCCAATTGCGCATATTGAATGCGGAGACCCATCGCGTAAGCCACGTTTGTGGCTAACCAACATTCAGAGGGACTCAAGATATGCACAACAGGATGAAATCTATTAAAACATCATCCTTAGATAGCTAAAGGCTTATCGGATCTTCTTATTGTATTTTTCTTTAATTCAGAAAAATTCCTCTACCCTTAAAACATGGATTCCGTTGTCGCGCTTTCTCTCGTCTATCTACCTCGAGCTGTGCTTGGGTCCCCGACAGCGCGCAGTAACGTAAGCACTTAAATAATTGTGGTACTCCCTCCCCAATCCTCGTGAGACTGTCAATTTTGTAAGTGCAACCGCAGGCGTATACTTGGCGATAGTTCTCGAGTCCATATCTTCCACTTGCCAAAATGAGTTGTAAATTATGCCATTCACACTTAAAAGCACGGATCTTAAGGGCCGATTTCCCGGGCGATCGATTGCCCCGCGTTACCGAGAGTTACCCCGTGAATTTATCAAATGCTTTGATGTCATAGACCTTGGACCGCCCGACGTCTTATTGCTGTACGATTCACGCGACTCAACTTTAGCTGCCATCTACAATTTCTCACTATGTTGCTTCCCTCAAACCCTCTAAACGCCCTCAGCCAGGCATTCCCTCCGAAGCCCCGCTTCACCGAGGCCAACGTCCCTGACCTCATAGGAAAAGTCGCCCTCGTCACTGGCGCAAACACAGGAGTTGGTCGTGAGGTTGCGCAAGTTCTGTACAGCAAGAATGCCACCGTATGGGCCGCCGCTCGCAATGAGCAAAAAGGTCAGGCCGCTATTGAAGGTATCAAGCGACAGCATCCCGAGTCCAAGGGCACCATCAAATTCCTCAAGCTCGACTTGGCAGACCTAACAACCATTGGAGCTTCGGCAAGGGAGTTTCTGGCAGTTGAGAGTAAGCTCAATCTGCTTTTCAACAATGCTGGAGTTATGGCACCGCCAGAGGGTTCAGAGACCGCGCAAGGATATGAGCTTCAGCTTGGAACTAATTGCCTCGGTCATTTCTTGTTCACCAAGCATCTCACACCTCTCCTCCAATCGACAGCCAAATCAGCACCCAAAGACTCTGTTCGCGTTGTTTGGGTCTCGAGCTCAGCCGCTGATGTCTTGTCGCCCAAGGATGGCTTTGAGCGTGATAACCTAGATTATCACGAGCCGCGAAAGATAATGCACAAGTATGGTGTGAGCAAGGCTGGCAACTTCTATCACAACACTGAGTTCGCCAGGAAGTACAAAGATGACGGCATCATTAGCGTTGTATGTTATCTTATGGCTCGGAACTGGATGGAAGGACGCTAACATATCAGTCTCTCAACCCCGGTAACTTGTCAAGTGAACTTGATCGAACTTCGCCTTGGTGGTTGTACTACCCCCGAGTCTATACTACCTATGCGCCCATCAATGGTGCTTACACAGAGCTATTCGCTGCCTTTTCTTCGGAAATCACAATTGAGAAGTCTGGTATTTGGGGTAAGTGTTCCACCTTTCGTTTTGGCAGACCGATGCTAATAATTCTAGTGGTACCTTGGGGCCGATTCATGCCCATCCGCGCGGACCTACAAAAGGGAGCTCTTCCCGAGTCTGAAGGTGGCACCGGTATGGGCGAGTTTTTCTGGAACTGGTCTGAGGAACAGGTCAAACCTCACTTTGAAAGCTGAGTGTGATAGGTTGGAAATTGCGTTATACAGCTAAAGACTAGATATGGATATAATAATGCGGGAGAAGTGTTGTTTGACGTATGCCATTAGATTAGAAATCATCTCCTAACTGAGCTACGAGGTCAATCGTTAACGACAACGTGTCCCAGTGACGACGCCAAACCTGAGTCTAAGTCTCTCATCAAGTCTCCCCAGAGCAACCCACCTGGCGTGTCTACTGTCCAGACTTCGTCATCTTGCATATTATCAAGGCCCATGTTTGCCAAGGCTTCCTCTCCAATGCTCATGACTTGATAGTTGCTGGGGGCTACCGATTCATCTACCGTTTCTGGGGTCTTGAGGCTGTCGGCCGGTGTTGTCGCAGGCGTGACGATACCGAGGCGTGCGCAGAAAGCTTGGACGAGCTCAAGGCATTTAGTCCTTAGACTATGCGCTAACTGTGCGCTTCCTTGTGAGCCACACATCTCGAGGACTCGTGCAGCTTTTGTGAGTGTCTTTCGTGCTGTAGGTGACAATGGACAAATGGGATATCCGCAGGCAAAGCCAGCCAGAGCAAATGTCGCGGTACGTTGCCAGCCCATGACTTGGAACCACCCGGTGAGAATCTCGGAACCATTGAGCACCTGATGCAGCATGTTCGTGATCATAATGGCAGAGTTGACGCAAAGAACACAATGGTTGTCGCTATTAAAGGTGCCAAGAGCCGGTGTTGGCAGAAAAGAGTTGAAGGTTCGAGTGAGCATGATGACAAGAGAATGATAGTCTAGTTCTAGAACCAGGCGTTGCCTTTGTAGCCATAGAGGATCGGTCTGGCTCAGGTTGAGTGTAGAGCGATCGACTGAGAACGGTACACCTTGGACACGTGGAGTTTTGAGACTCTCAGGTAGTTCTCCGACCCAGGTTTTGAGGCGCTTGAGCTGTTCGTAAAGATATTTTGCACACTTCTCGCGTGACGAGGGATGTTGGTAAAAGTCGGGCTGACTAATCTCTTCGAGGGCACCCTCAATCACGGTACCTAACTCGGTGTGGATCTCGCGAACGATCTGGAAGAGTCGCTGCCGCTCATGTTGAAAGCGAAGCCAATTGATATCAGAAGGACCAGCAAAATTGAAGTTTGGGCCAACAAGCTGGGCAATTTGATCAGATTCTGGTTCAGGTTGATCTTGTAGCTGGGAATCTGCGATCGCGAAAGGGCGACCAAGATGTAAAGCGAGTTGCGTATCTAAGGTCACCAAGCATTTCCACAGTCTAGAACCCGTCTTAGTAGAAGCCAAGTCCGTGTTGGATAACTCCTTGGTATCGTCATCAAATTGTAGGCCGAGTGATTCTGCAGCAGTCACTGCTGATCGAATCATCATGTAGGCCGAGTTGACTTGGCCATATGCGAGAAGATATACGGCACTGAGAAAGTAGCTCTGCGCTAATTGTAAGGAGGGTGACTCTGCGTTTTGGCCCAACGCTTGCTGCGCTTGAAGGTAGAAATCATACCCAGGTTGATCAGGCATGATAACTGCATCAGAAGCCGTATAAGAAGAGCCAAACTGGATGCATAGTGCGATGACAATATCCACTAGCGGGCATGCTTGCCTCGATGCATTACCCTGCCATAGTGAGTCGTAATGTCGTCGGAAGTCGGCTTCTTCGAGCACAGGGTAAACGGCGTGATACCCCTGCCAATAAAGATCGAGCAACGCATCTTGTTGTTCGCGCTGTAATCGGTTGCAATCAGGGGGTGTCAGGGGTATTGAGAAAGCGGGAGTTAAAGGAGAATTGGTCTCAAAGTCCATCTTGGTAAAAGTTGATAGGCGATGAGTGAAATAGGTGAGTGATGATGGCCCATACTGGATGCTTTGAACCCGAACTCCTTTCCATCTGGGTGAGCGTCTGCGTCTTGAGCCATCTTTGACACTCGAAGGGGACGGTGCCAACAACTTGTTCTCTAATTGCTGAACTTGACTCCGTAACCGTTGAACCTCCCTGTAACCTCATCAGCATCATACTCACACAAAAACCTTGACCTAAGGCTCACCTCGTCGCCGCTGCAACGCTTTTAAAGTCATCACGACCCGAGTTCACACAATCCCTCTTGGCCTGCTTGCAATTCCGACATGGTCGAGTAGAATCACACTTGACTCGAGTAAGCCGACACCAGTCACAGGCGCGTGACACTTGAGCTCTCTTGGGGCGGGGTTGTGACGTTGGTGGAGATGGCGGCTTCTCGCTAGAGAGCGAGTTCGAAGTTGTAGTGATGTCAAAAGTTGTAAACATTGGAAACTCCTAATTGAGATTGGAAGAGGATAAAGTAAAAAATCTAACGATTGTTGCCATTTGCTAGCCGCTGAGCATCTGCTTGTCGGCTCATGATGGATGGATGGAGGGATGAGTCAGTTAGTGCAAGCCCCGATATTTGTCATCAGCTGTTAAGGCGATGGTGGGCAACCAACAGAAGCTATTTACCCAAGATATTTGTTCAAATCCTGTTGAAGAACTCGGAAAGCCAGATGCTGTATTATGAATACTTGTTTATTATTTTGAACGCATTTCACGAGACAAGGACTTCTTGATTAGTTTTAGCAAGTAACGTGGATAACCTGCGCAGATAGCGAGCCTAACAATTGCGACGTCATAAGTTCGCAGACACAGCGAGAGATTCTGCCCATGTTCGTCAAACGTCTCTCTCCAAACCCGTTGCCGTCTTCTGGTAAAGGAGCCAAGATGTTACAAGGAGTCTATCTTTAATACTATATTGACGTGTCGTGAAGCCTTGGACGGGGAGATTAAGACACATTTACATGGTATCGACCAATGGCAGATCGCTGTCAATGTCCGTGTCGCCAAATTGGGAAATCGGAGAGACTCCGAAAACTCCTTATGGAAGAAACATACTTAGGGACAGGGCATCTTACAAGAAAAGGGGATCTGATAGACTCAATTGTAGGTGAATATAACGTCTCGGATAGTGTTACTTCTTTGGCTATTCTGAACCTCTTCATGGTAGCACGGCATCGGGCCCTCAAAGGCGAGCAAGCTGCAACTACCCGTACCGTAGGAGGAAGGTATAGTTACATGCTCGCCTACCTTGCTAAATTCTTGAAATACTTAGAATGAGGAAAGAACCGAACAGGCCTCTCATACATACCTGTTCTCTCTGAGGATGGCATCTCCATGTCATGTCACGAAGCAGTCTACCTTATGTTTCTTCGTTCTCCTCTCACGACCAGTTCAACGTACATCCCAACCCTGGCAACTGAACCACCATCACAAATGCAAAGATGAACGCAAAAATGATGGATCTTTGCCTTCTTCTACTTGCTCTGGCTGCGTGTGCCGCAGCTTTGCCAACCCCTCACGAACAAGCTACGACCTTTTGTGGAGCGCCCGACAAGAGTGACTATACTCTCGTTCAAGGTACGATGAGCCATTGAAGGTATACTCATCATCGTTGGTTGACTTTGATGATGCAGACCCGTTCTTTGGCGACAAAGATGTTGGCCAGCCTGGTATCAAACTCGAAACTGTCTATGGCGAAGACCGTCTTCGCTGGTTCATGGTGTACCAAAACGGCATCGACTTCAAGCCATACCGCGCCATGAAGGTAATACATTATGCTTAGCACACACTATCACTTCAGCTAATTAACACCGCAGATTCCATCCAATGCGACCGTCTTTATCGACTTAACCACTTCGTGTCCTACCTTTGCCGGGCGACTCGTGCGTGGTGCCGACATCAATTTTGATGGTCGGGCTCACAACCTGGGCACATGGACGGAGGTCAACTGGGAGAGCTATCCTTCCACGTATGGCGGGGTTTCTGTCATTGAAGGTGACTCAATATGCAGCTGATGTAAGGATGGCCAATTAACAAGGCACAGGCAACGACGGCCCAGTCCTTTTCCAGTCCGAAGATCCAAACACCCCTACCATGGGTTTCGTAGACGATCTGATTCCCGTCGCCCCGAACGAATGCAGAGTTACAAAGGACAGTGGAGGCATGACCTTGAAGCCAACCGATAAAGATGGCTACGATGAAGCAACGCGAGTGTTTACGATGCAAAAACTGGACGACCAGAAGGTATCTATTGATAATAACCATACCGCTACGGTTATGTCCCACAATGGAAGGCTCAAGGTCACGTTTCTCTATGGTTATCATTAGTCGAGGGTAAGTTGGTCAGTGGCAAGCTGGCAGGTGACGTCTCGGCTACTTGCTTTGGGCTTAAGCAACTTACTGTTCCCATCATTCTATATCAGTCTAGAACACGGCTAATTCTAAGAAACTCGCTCTTCATGGCTCATATATAGATAGCTCTAATCGTCGCGCTTGTCGACTTGCCCAATTCGGTAGTTGAAAAGAGAGCAGCGCCGAGCCGAGTTCCCCCACCCTGCAAGTCAGAGTTGGAGACCGTTATCACGCGGGGTAAACATAACTGTTATCCAAAAAATCTCCGTTCACTTTCCTTTTGCGGAGTCTATGATAGTGCACTGAGCCTGAATCGTAGCGTGAACATATCAAAAACCGCCGGACCGGCTCGAAAAGGGGGACCGGTTACTATCCGACGGCACTTGCGAGCGGGAGGGTGGGACGAAGACCGTCATAAAGACAATCCTTGCTCCTGTTCCCCAGATTCTCCGCCTTCATCTTGGTGGTGTAGCAGCGTTCTTCGAGACGGTTCGTCATATCACAAGCATAGAGGTCAACAGTGGATAGATAAACGTGTCTGAGGATGAGCTAGGAGATGTATTTTTGACTAATGTAAACTACCAAGACTGTCCCTAGCCAAGTGACTAGTAATGACTTATAACATCTATCTTCATGATCTAAGATACTCAATCACACTGCTGCCCCACCGCACGGCACTCTTGTAAGTCCACATTCCTGGCGCATTGCCCTTGGAGAGGCCCCCTATAGCGTCAGCGAAAGCGGAACCGAGTCCTTCTTCTTTGATCTGACGGACGGGGTAGAGATAAGTCTTGAAAGAGAAGAGAATGGCGCGGGTCTTGGGTAGGCGGGTGAGTGTCTGAAGCTCGATGCGCATGAATGTCTGGACGGGGGCGTTAGCTAGAAAACAAATGTGAGAGCGATGCGCTTGCCTTTTCAATGTCGACCTCTTCATTCTCTTTGTACTTATCATCTCCTGTGATGTGGTTTCCCTTACAGGCGAACAACTCTGTGTGAGTTTGAACGGACCACTACGACTTGTTAGCACTGTCGATTGGGGACGTTGGTTCGATGAGACCTCACGTTTGTTCGCTTCACACTCTTGCCCACTTCCAGCTTCCCAAAGAACTTTTCCATACTGGCTCCGATCTTCTCGTACGAGGGAACAGGGGCATGGATCTCAACGAGTGTCTTGCCCAGTTTACTCGAGGGGTCAAAGCCCGCGGGAAAGCAGCACATGAATGCAACAGATCGGTGACCTTCAGGGGTCTCTTGCAGCAGGAAGAGGTCTTCCTCGACTGTCTCACCTAGAACGCGCAGAGCAGCCTCCATGTTACCCTCGGGTAGTGTAGGGAAGGACATTCCTGTGACAAGGTTCTCGCACATAGAGTTATCTTTTGAGAGCTTGAAGATTGTTGGGAAGCGTTGAGGGAGCTGCTCGGATAATAGATAGGTGTAGAGTTCGCGCACAGCTGCGTCGCCCTCTGGTGTACAGCCGTGGACGGTAGAGCCATGGCTAGCGATGATGCTACGCCGGTGTGTGATGCGCTCGAGATAGTCCTGGTCGATAGTGATGAGTTCTGAAGGGGTATCCGCCCGGATAGCTACAAACTCAGTTAGAACACACTCATTGCTTGCTTATGAGGTGGCCTTACCCATTGTGATGTGATATGTAGGTTTGAATGGTCGCAACTGACGTCGCGGGGCAGTCTTCCAGTCAAAGTTATGTAATGGCTCGATGGATGGCACCTTTTCAGGCGGCGCTGCCTCGACTTTGACGGGACGAGAGTGCTGCTTGCAACTACGCATCCATCGTTTTGCCTATTGGGTTGTGGTTTAGTTGTGTATGTTCATAATAAAGTCAGCGACACAGACTTACAATGGTGGTAACAACCCAGACTGAGACTAAGAAAGCGGCTGGGAGAAAGATCAAGTTTGCGAAGGGCTGTAGAGAACGTTCGAGTTTCTGAGGAAATGACATCTTGGCGATTGTTGCAGGATTCTCGAATGGTAAGATGGTTTTGATCGATGTCGTTGTCGAGAGACTATGAAGGATATTTAATAGTCTTTATATCTTGTTCGTAACTCACCTGGCCTATCTCTTTGCACGCCCTTTTGTACGCGATAGGTCTTGTCGCCACCAAGACTATGCAGTTCCATTCGTTCAAATCCTTGTGGGTACGAGACGAGTACAAAGGGCGTGCAAAGAGATGGAAGATGGCTGCTAAACTTTCTCCGCACGCCGATATCGCGTGGAGCGCCATCCTGATAAACCTTAGTATCGGCTATCTGTAATGGATGGGTGTGGTACCTTTTTGGGGTAGAGGTTATCAGGAGACCCCTCTGCTCTCACATTAATGCCGGGATAAGGAAAAGCTCATTAACATTATTTGCTGTAACCAGTCTATCTATCCGTCTAGTGTATCATCTGGTATCATGCGTCGTATATACGGTCCCGGCCCGACCAAGACCACCAGTATCATCTATCTATATGTCACTTTATAATTCCCACAGCAATTCTATCACCTCGTCTTTCATCTCTTCTATCTTTGGTGGTGGGTTCTTGGGGTCGCTCGACTTCTCGTCAGGGCCGGGAATGTCGTCCTCGAGACGGTGAATGTAGATTTGTCGGATATTCTTTCCAACCATTTCCGTATCAACTAGACGATAACTCTTCTTCAGACGATGATCCATCTTGGCTCTCATTGGGCTCAAACTCCAATCGAAACCTGCGGCGCCATCCCAACTTCCTTCCATCTTGTTCAAATCGACACTCTCCAAACCTGCAGAGTACTGAACAATACTATAACCGTTCGTCAAAACCGTATCGGATCCAAACGTGAAGCGCTGCAAGAAACAACTTCCACAAAACTCGGAGATTTTGACCATCTTATCAACAGGAGCCTGATGCCATGATTTCCAGTGATGAAGACTCAACGGAAGACGACCAGACTCGTAAATGCCACTCATGTCTCCGCCCATATCCAGTTGGTGGAGGCCCTTGACGATTGTAAGCTTCGTCTTTGTCTTGTTGTAGATGCACTGCTTAAGGAGACCATCACCCTGAGGCACATGGTCCGCTTTGAGACATTCCTCAAGATGAGGGTCTAGTTCGCGAAGCAACGCAGGGCTAAGGAAAACTCCGGCGCCTCCAAAGGCCATATAGCCATGGTGCTTGACTGCGTCGAAGTTCTCTGACAGCCCACCTACATACGCCGGAAGCTTGTGATCGTATTTGCCAAGGATCTTAGACATGGGGTAGAGGGATGGGAAGAAAGTGTCGTCATCAACTATGGCGGTCCATTGAGTTTTGGAGTCAACAAACTGAAGAAGATCGCGGACTATGGCGAAATGCTGCTCGTTTGAGGTGATGGCCTTGTTCCATGGGTCTTTGATGCTGAGATCGATTCCGCGTTGACGGAACTGTTCAATTACTTCCTTGTACTTGTCTTCGTCACCGGGGTCTGTAATAACTGCCAGCAGCCGCGCATGTGTATTTCCTAGCCAGCTTTCGAACTGCGCCAGGGAGTCGTTCAACCGATCGAGGCTTGTTGAAACACCAAACAAATAACCCGAATAGTCCTCTTGAGGATATGGCGGAGGGACTTTGAGGGTAACAGGTTCACAAGCAGGTTCCGTCCATCCTTCACAAGCCTGGTCTAGTTGAACGATTTGGCCAGTCTTGATCAGAGAATCTGGGTTCTGCGACACAACCTGGCTATCGAGCTTCTTGTCGACGACAGGTCGAATGCATCGTTTCTGGTAAACGACGTCCCTTGTCAAACCGTAGGCAGAGCGTCGAAGATGATCGATAGTGGGGGCACACGATGGTGCAAGATCGAGATCTGGGCGATCGGCCTTGGCTTTTTCGAAGCTAAAAGGTAATAATAAAAATCCTCCAAAATTGAGAAAGAGGACGGTGACGACGACGAAGGCTATAGCAGCAGTTCTGCGCCGACCAGATCGGTGACGAGATATCATCGCTAATTTCGCAAATGATGCAATTTATGTAGCAGGATCAAAGCGGTATGACGTCGGCAATGGAAGAAAACAGTGGCTTTCGCGTGGTTCGGCGGCAACGGCTTTGTCGGTCGCTTAAGCAGGATAAACTTCGAGGACGGATCGTAAAGAGTCGACGTGTGTGGGTTGAAGGGCAAGAAGAAATTCGCCGAACGAAGGCTGTCGCAATCAGAAGTAGCTCAGGAGTTTGGTCGAGGCTTGGCGCATGGCAAGATTAAATCGTAGAAACAACAATGTTCGCAGTGTTTATGTTCAATACAACAGAGACGATAAAATAAATGATCAAAGAATATGTACTCTTCAAGAGCGCAAAGCCATAACGCAAGAAAAAGATCTCAAGCAAAGCAAGATGCGGATGTTCAAAGATAAAGAAATCTTGAAGAGATCGAAATATTTGGTAGGGGGTTCTCAACAGGAACCATACCTCCTGCAACTTAATCAAGTGGGGCCTCCACTTCAACACCGACTCGAGTAAGGGTAGACTTGGCCTGACAGGGTCAGTGAGTAATCGACAGTGCGCCTAACTTTAGGATAAGTCACTATAATAATTAGAGCATATTCTTGGCTAAAGTTGTCCTAAGATGATCATATAGTTTTGTCAGCCTCTACCTACAGTTAGGCAGAGTGTCGATTATTTAGTGGACCGCCTGCCTGACTCGACAAGCCCAAACTACCGTACAATATCGCATTTGCACTAATTGGATTGCCGGTATCATTTACAACAATATACGGGCTATGTTATTTCCTGGATCATGGTGGTAAATCTGTTATGGATTTGATTCGAAGTTGCTCCGCCGCTGTAGCGTGCAGAAGGTGTCTTGTCACTTAAGACATATGGGGCACGAGTACATAAGGTACCTGATGAGCAGTCCAGTTCCCATTCTACTTTACCGGATTCATGGCAAGATGTGGTTTTTTGGGCTTTGGGAGACATGAACCCAATAAAAGATTGCGGGTTTCTTCAGAGGTCTTCCTTGCCATATAACCTAATCAGCACGACATTAGCCCGTCATCCTGAAAGGGGTATGTGCAATGTGGCTCAGCTATTGGGCTGTTGATTATGCGGCCACAGCCTGGGACGTCAATCAGGCTGGAACTTCTACTCCACAAGAAGTGCCTCATACGACCATATAACATCAATCACGTACCTTTCTTGGGCAATATGGACGGCCTTTCTGCGGCTGCGAGCGTCATCGCTGTGGTGCAGCTGACGACAGAGGTTACCAAATACTGCATCGATGCGGCTGGAGCCTTGGAAGATCGCCGCCTGTTGCGCGAGGAAGTTGGTGCTTGTGGGAATCTCCTCATGGATCTCTACAAGCTCTATGCCAACGATATCGAAGGCAGTGAGAAGGGGGACGATAATGATGCCCGAAATGATACGTGGGCAAACAAAATCAACGTTCTAAAGAGCGAGAATGCACCCTTGTATCGCTTGACTCAGACTCTCGATGCCATCAAAACCAAGTTGCGGCCAGAAAAGGAGAAGGGATTTCGGAAGATAAAGACTGTTTTGAAGTGGCCCTTTGACGGAAAGGAAGTTGCGAAGCTTATTGACGCAATGCAGCGTGAGAGGTCGCTGTTGCAGTTTGCCTTGACGCATGAAAGCACGTATGTTTAACCCTCGAGCACAACCCGTTCTAAAAGTCTACATGGCTAATACTGTACACCTAGTCAATTGAGCAAGGAGATCAAGGAAACGGCGGGCGAAAATAGCAGGCGGTTGGCTGAACTGATCGAACATATCAAAGTCAAGTCAACCGAGAACGACAATCAAGTCGCAAAGCTTAGTAGGATCTTGACTGATCTACAGCTATCCAACCGCAATATAATGGACAGGGTTGAGGACCTTCAAGTCAACCAAATGAGCGCACGCCAGAAAGAAGTCCTGCATTGGATTTCTCCCATGGACTATGCTCCTCAGCAGAGCGACATCTTTAGCCGGCGACAGCCAGGAACTGGCGAATGGCTTTTGGGTTCAGATGAGTACAAATCTTGGCTGGACACAGATAGGCAGGTTTTATTTTGTCCCGGAATTCCAGGTGCTGGCAAGACGATCATGGCATCCATTGTGATCGACTCCTTGCTGGGATCATTCCATGCGAAACCCGATATTGGCGTCGCATACACCTACTGCAACTTTCGCCGGCGTAACGAACAGAGAGTCACCGACTTGGTTGCAAATATTCTGAAGCAGCTATGTGAGGGCCAGCCGGCCTTGATTGCACTGGCTGAAGATCTTTATTTGCGACACAATCCTTCTCGAAAGCGCCCATCTCTCCAGGAACTGGGGCGTACGCTGCAAGCTGTTGCCGCCCGATATTCCAGAACATACATAGTCATTGATGCTTTGGACGAGTGCGAAACAGACGAAGGGACGTTGATGATTTTTCTTCAAGAACTCCACGATCTCCAGAAAGTCGCGAGCACAAATGTTTTTGCTACCTCGAGATTCAACACAGAAATCATGGAGGTGTTTCACCATACCGTACATCTCAATATTCGCGCCAGTGATCATGATGTGCGAACGTACCTCAATGATAAGATGACGCGACTCCCGACATTTGTTCAAAGGAAGCCTGAGCTTCAAGAAGAAATCAAGACGAAAATATTGAAATCGGTCCAGGGAATGTAAGACAGCTGTTCGGTTCTTAATAAGCGGTCGCTAATGCAAATCTAGGTTTCTTCTTGCTCAGTTATACCTCGATTCTCTTATTGGCAAGAGATCTCCAAAGGCCATCCGTACTTTTCTCAACAACCTTCCAAGCGATCCAAATACATCGAAAGCCTACGACACGGCTTACAACGATGCCATGGAACGAATTGAGGACCAGGTAGCAGACCGAACTAGTTTGGGTAAAGAAGCGTTGATGTGGATTTCGTGTGCCAAACGGGTGCTTAGTCCTTTGGAGCTTCAGCATGCCCTTGCTATTGAGTCTGAATCCGAAGAATTTGATGAAGAAAACCTCAGCGAAATTGGGGATATTATTTCTGCCTGTGCTGGTTTGATCACTGTCGATGAGCAAAGCGACACCGTTCGGCTGGTGCATTTCACAACCCAGGAATACTTCGAGCGAACCCAGGCCCATTGGTTTCCAAGGGCCGCTTCGGAGCTGACGGCTAAGACTATGACATACTTGTCATTCGATCTCTCGCCCGATAGTTCAAGCCTGAACTTTGGTCAGCCACATTTAGACCTTGAAAACGCAAGCGACATCCAAGGCAACGATGACACGAGCAACTACGACACGAGTAACTATGATAACGGACTAGGGGCCGTGTTTCAACGCTATCCCTTCTGTGAATACGCATCCTGGTACTGGGGTGACCATGCTCGAGATGTTCCGGAAATGTTGGACACGGTGGAGGGGTTTTTGGCATCCGCAAAATTCGTCAACAATGCAGAACTCATGAGGCAAGACGAAAAGTTTAACATTTCTGACCTCAAGACTACCGGTTTACACGAAGCAGCCTTTTTTGGCCTTGAGGGGGCAATCGAATGGATGTTACAGCGACACCCAGTCGACTCAGTCAACTCATCCGGAATGTCGGCACTCGAGATAGCATGTGAGGACGGACACCTGTCGGCCGTTAAATTGCTTCTGAAAAATGGTGCAAGCTTTCGTGGAATACCCATGACACGGGCAGCATACGCCGGACACCATACTATTGTTGCATGTCTCTTTCAACACGGATCACCACTTGAATCAGACGCCCTGATGGCAGCCCTGGAAACTCAGAATGCTGAACCTCTTGTTCGGGTACTATTGGATCATGGAGCTGATGTCAACTTGTGTGATTCAAACGGCTACACTCCGTTGATCTCCGCTATAATCCGGAGTAACGAGCCTCTTGCTCAACTACTATTGGATCGCGGAGCTGATGTCAACCTGCCTGATAAATATGGCGACCTCCCCTTACATACTGCTATAGGTTACGATGCCGAATCTCTTGCCCGACTACTATTTGATTATGGGGCGGATATCAACCTGCCTAATTCAGTTGGGTTTTCTCCGTTGCACTGTGCTGTATACAACAATAGTGAATCTCTTTCCAGGTTGCTGCTAGAATACGGTGCTGATGTTGAATTGCCAAACGCAAATGGCAATACTGCGCTTCGTATCGCCGTTTTAGCAGAATTCGAAGATAACCACCTGGCTACTTTGTTGTTGGAACACGGAGCAAAAGCAACTGTGGAGAACAAGTATGGAATAACACTCTTCACGTTTGTAGCCTACAAATACTTACTTCTCCTTATTGGGCCGGCAATTGATTGCTACCACATCGTTTACGTTGATTTCCTTGGAACCCGCATGCCTATGCCTGTGTGTTGGGAATGCGAACCTTTGCTTCGTTTGCTCCTGGGCCATACAGATGAAACGCCACACCACAATCAAAGCTTATGCCCATCTGTATATGACGCAGCTCTGGAAGGAATTGGGCCTTTTGTTCGAGCCATACTAGATCCTGAGGTCAAAGTCTACTTGTACAGCGATCAACAAGACTCGCCAACACTTCGATCCGATGCGGATGAGACTTCAAGTCCTTTAAGGATGTTGATGAAATACGTGACTATGACTGACCTACGCAAAGAACTGGCAGTACTGCTTCTCGTTAACACCTTAAGAATAATGGAATCACTGTTAAGAATACGCCCATTAAAAGAGCATGATCAATCAAAAACCAAACGCCTCTTCCAGTTTGCCCGATCCGGCCAGAAGTATCTTGACCAAATATTGCTACAAGGCGAAGTGGATTCGGAGCCCTTCAGACATGTCGGCGATAAAACCCTCAAGATCGTTATATCTCAAGGAGAGAAAAGGCTACGGGAATTACGGAGAAAGTTTAACATTGGTGATGACTTATCGGCCGACAACGATACTCTATGTGGTGATCATCCGATTTTGTTAATACACTTTGAACTAGTGGACATAGATGCGCTGTCGACAGATACGGGATGTTGAGAGGGCGTTTCAATAAGGCCTAGTGGTCAGGTGCCTTGATCTAACTTGTAGCATGTTATAGCTAATATGATGTCTAACTCCATTTTACTAGTGTCCACCCCTTAAGGTTCTTCTCCCAACTCTTGACAAGCCTCTTAGTTGGTCCTTCGCCGACGACATCTAGGACATCTTCTGCACCATCAAAAATCCACCTCCTTACAGCTGGCTCGAAATCTCGTCCATTGACTTGCTCCTTCAACTTTGCCACAGTATCCTTGCCCTCCTTGAGCGCTGCGTCTGACACTGCGACAAGGTCCTTGATCTGTGCCATAACTTCCTTGGGGAGGTTGCTCTTACCAGAGCGGTCGCGCTCCTTTTCGCGGTCATTAAAGGCGACGATCCATTGTGCGGCGTTCTTTGTTGCAGCGGCTGTGTCACGGAGAATAGCAAGTGAATGGAATGTGCTAAGAGTAGTGATTTGATCTGAAGGGTTCGTAAGAGGAACAAGCTCGAGTTTGAGTGTGTCCAGAGCAATCTTGAGAGTGTCGACGATTTGTGCAAACTCCACGGGTACGGGATTGGCCCTGTTGATACCAGTGGTAAAGGGGATGAGCATGCTTAGCAGGCTGATGACCTCGAAGTAGGTGGCCTCTTCGGAAGTAACGTCGTTTCTGGGTCCATGGAGGAACTTAGTGAATGAGTTGCTGAGCTGGCCAAGTGATTCGAGAACAAAGATTTGTTCAGGGACGGCGGCAGCCGCGGAAGCTTTGTAGATAGGTGGCGGTTTATAGCCCAAGACTTCATGGAATGCCTCGGAGAGGAGCGACAGGTGAGCGCGGCGGTTCTGTGTGTGTTAGCTTTCTTCTGTGGGTGGAGGAAAGGGGTGTAACATACGGTTGACGGGGGCCCAATTCGTAGACGAGAGTATACAGGCGGCCGAGAGCTACAATCCCATGAGGGGAACGATCCATAATCGATGGTCTCAACAAGTTGCTTATCATCGGTCACCTCAACTGGAAATTATTAGCATTCATCAATAGGTTTAGAATTGAGGGATTGCTTACCGAACCGAGGGTCTATGAGAACCTCAGCGAAATTCTCCGCCAATAACCGATCAGTCCTGGCCTCTTCAACTAAGCTCATTACGCGCGTACAACTCCATCGTAGATTTTCCATATATTCAGGGATATCGATCACACTGCTGTAACTGCCTGACTCGAAAGCATCGATCAAGCGCCGAGGCATACGAAGCTTCAACGACACATTGAAGTGGGCATTCAGTAGCTCCTGGAGTTCCCAACCGTCGTCGTCTGATGATGAGATGAGAGCGGGGGAAATAGTAGAGAGGCGGTCGTAGAAGATGGGAGCAAGTGAGTCCATGATAGTGCGCTTGACGCCCAGGGTTTCCCAGATCTCGCGAGCGCGAGGCGATGAGCCAACAAGGAGGTGCAGCTGGACCAGGAGAAGAGAAATAATGCTGTGCTTGGGAGTCAGAGAGAGTTGGTGCTCGAGGAGGAGTAGCGCCCGGAGTAGAGGAGCATAAGAGACAGGCGAGTTGGAGATGTCGGTTGAGGGAGGGAATGCAGCCTGGATGTTGCAGAGGGCAATAATGACTGCCAGCTCCGGTCTGATCTCGGCTTCGACGGAAGGGTTCTTTGAAGTAAGATCAGTTAAAGACTGGTGGGCTTTGAGCGTAGCTTCGGCGACGGTGGCGAACGTTGGCCCTGGCGAGCTGGCGTCGACCTCGGTACCAGTCACTATACACTTGCGTAGAGGTTTCTTTCCAGGGACAGTGCTGTACATAGAAGGGCACGTAGCTACAAAGTACTGTAGCTTGAAAGAGAGGTTTCGTATTCTAGCCGACTTGATTTCGTCCTCTGTCTCTCCAGCCAGTTTGGGGGTCAAGTCGTAGGCGAGGTACTTCAGAGCAGAGGGGCTGAGTTTCTCCACGAAGGCTTTGATGTCATCGAAGCATGCGGCATTGTTGCCTTGATCTTTGATGTACTTGATCAGCTCCTTGAGTCGGAAGGACGCAGGCTCGTCATCAGTAAGGTCGTCCTCGTCATTCGATGCGAGATTGAAAGCTGCCGAGAGACGTGCTAATAGAATGACCCGTTTGTAAATCGGTCGCAGATTCGGCGACTTGATGAACTTCAATAGGAGTTGTTCTACAATCTCCTCGACGCTAGGTTTTGTCAGTTGGCGTTCAGTGTAGGGCAAGTTATCGGACGTACTCTGGCTTAACTGTCTTAATCTCAGCAGCAGCCTCGATGAAGTGTCGCCAGACTTTCCAGTCTGCTGCCAAGAGGCTAGGTTGGCCAGCTTCATCCTCGGTCGAAAGGCATTCCTTGCACAACTGGAAAATCTTCTCAAAGGCTTGTCCCTGCTGGTGTCGGGCAATGACTCTGAGCAATAGCTCCTTTCTGCCCTGTCGAAATTGTGCAAGGGGGTTGAAAAGAGGACTGGAGATGAGCTTTTCAAAATCTTCTTTAGAGCCGTGCTTTTCGGTCACGTCGTAAAATAGCAGGATCTCTTCTTCGGTTTGTATGCTTCGGGGTTGGGGTTTAGCACTGTCGCCTTCAGCGGCAGCGGCCTAGAGTTGTAAGTCCGATGTTAGAAGACAGGGCGAAAGAATAATACCTGTTCGGCCAATTGAGCAGCACGCTGTATCTGTTTCAAGGCGAGCATTCCATACAGTTTCGTCTTTTCGGGTGGTGATTGAGAGCTAGTCTGGCGCAAGTTAGCCATGCTCAAAACTGTAGGATGTTGCACCAACCGCTAATAAATGGGTAATGACAATGTTCCAGAACATGAATGTCCGATCTTGAGGAAACGATCTGTCCAGCGTTGCTGCGATCTGTTAAGACGTTAGTCGACATCACACCCGACGATGAGGCTTCTCATACCTGTTGCGCACTGGTGAGATCCCAGTGCAGTAGGCATGACTCCAAGCACCGACTACCAGCAATCCTGTCTTTGGGCGCAGCTTTGACAAGGCGTGCCTTCAAAGGGCCAAGAGTCTGTGGGAAATCATCTTCGTTTGTGAGTCCCTGAGAAGCCCACTCGAGAAGATCGAGAGCGTCGACATCCTTGACCACAGTTCCCTCTTTAACGTACTTGTCAATAGCGGCTATGGCAGCAAACTTGGCACTGGGATCATCGAGCTGGCTCTCAGCACAAATCTTCACAATCTATTAAAATAGCGTCAGTCTACAGGCTACGCAAATACAAGTCTTAGAAGCGCGCACCTCATAGTATTGGTCATTGAACGTTCGAGCCCGCTTCTCTGCCAGGCGAATCACAACAGCCCAGTTGCCATCGTTGAAGGCGGACTGAAGCTGGAGGTCGACGCCATTTTTAAGGCTGGGCCGTTGTTGACGGTTCATGAGTGCCAAGCTTTGCGCCGATTTCCCAATCCAACTGACTGAAATGAACTGAACGAGAGTGAGTCTCGAGTGTGAGATGAGATGTTCCAGCTGTTTGGAGGGGCTCAAATTGAGAGCGAAGTGGGATGGATTGTGTGGAGGGGCGGTGGAAATGTGGCTGTGCACCTTGCGCCACACCGGACTTCTTCTGCCAGCATAATTCGATTACTGCTTGTTATTAATTGCGGCATCACCATAGATCATCCATCTCATGAAACATAGCCTAAGAATCTTCAAATTTAGGCTATGAGATTACATGACTTTCTGGCAATTCGTTGAACCATAATGAAAATTATGGCATAGAAGAGCTGCATCTCTATCCCCAAGTACTCTTAAACACCGATGCTTACTTATCCGCCCAAGTTAATAAAGCCACGACGAGCGAAATTTGACGATGATACGACGACAGAAGGTCAAAAGGCATGGAATTCCAAGGCTTTGATTCTGTGGATTAGCTTTGGATCAAAGGAAAACTCGACCCTAAAGGCTTGGAGCACGCCAGGTAGAATAGTACAGCCCTGACACTGAGGTAGGTACGTAATGAAGGCTTATCAATGGGGAAATGTCGAGGTTCCAGGACTGCCGCTGCGATCTTCCTGCTCGCTTAGGTATCGTAAGCTATAGGGCGAGCTCACTGGGAGAAAGGAATGAGTTTCTACCTAATTCTCAAGTTTCGGCAAATGGGGTTGGGGAGAAGATCATGAAGGCTGCCTGTAGTATCGCACAAGCTCATGAGACAACGGGCGGGAGGTACGATCTTACAAACCTGTGATCAGGATGTGAAAGGACAGGCTTTGAAGCATTGTTTTTCGAAGATTATGACGGGTTCGCCGAGCATTCTGTCAAACTTCCGGACATCATATGGTATCACGGGTATCACTTAACCATACAACGTTCTGCCTTCCAGGGCCGGTTGCGTGATCATGCGGAAACTTCCTTTCAACCTCACCAAAAACCTTCGGGACGTACAAGTGCGGCTATACCTTTTCAGCTTTAAACTGTGCGACTGACGTAAGAGCCTCATTCTTTGCTTGGTGATAAACGTCTTCAGAAATGCGGCTCTGTCTCACTTATGTCAAGCGGTTTATAAGACGACATTGAACATCGTCTAACAACGCTGATTCAACAAAGAGGCAAGACCATTGCGCAACACCCTTCAAGCCAGTTGTTTCAATCAAAACAGACCTTCACATTCTTCTAATACTGCCATGTCATCTCCACCTGGGAATGAGTCGGTTGACTCCTTTGAGATGACGCGCCAGCCAGTATCGCCTATCAGCGTTGCTGCTGATGGCGAAAATGAACCGCCAGAGTCAACCAGTGTTACTTCCACAGACACTCCCAAGCCCGAAGATGGTCGGGATGTCACCCAGGCGGTCAGCGACAGACCACAAGACAAAGGAGAGGAAAACACGGAGCAATCCAAATCACCAATCGATGCCGAGTGTCCCCTTGAAAAACATGTCCTGTATTCACTCATTATGATTGTCGGTGTCGGTGTCGCCGCTTTGGCTTCTGCCTGTTGGTTAGTTGCCGATGTCCAGACTAAGACCGGCAAGCATTACATCAAAGCCGATGTCATCGGAGGCACATTCTCGTCAACAATAGCCAAGCTCATTGATGCCGCCTGCTCCATGCTGGTAGCTCCAGCCGTTGTCGCAATCACCAACCGGCATATGTTCAAGCTCGCCCGTCTTTCCGCCGTCAACGAGCACCGCGGACGGAACTAGGCCGTCAGCATGAATGTGCTTGTTGAGGTTGCAAACACTGATTGGGGATCACTTAGCCCCCTCAAGCTCTGGACTTTTATCCGGTCAAAGAGGCCTCGTGTCGTTTGTCTGGGCATAATTGCGGTTCTCGCAGCTCTCAACATCTCTTTACTTGGTAACGTTGTTGCGTATCAACAAGCCGGTACAGCTACACGGGAGCTCGAGTATATGTAGGACACATACTCGATGCTGCCTCTGTACACAGATTCGGCATCTTTGAGCGGACAGGCGTTACACGCACAGGTTTCGGAACGGCTTCGGAGCCAGCTCATGCGCCTAGATTGGGCAGTGATCAAGTCGCCATCGCAAGGATTGGTCAGCGTCAACGTCTCAGATTCATCGCAGGCCAAACTATCTCAAGCGAGTCCGCCGCTCTTTGATGCACCAGTATATCGATTGGGGTTGATTCTGGACCCGTCAAATCTTCGGTCCGCGTCAGTCGAGCTGCCAAACAGTTACAGCCCTCTTCTCAAAGTTATCCTTGAAGAGACTTCTTCGTTCCAAGGGTCGGAGTCTACCATATATCAAGCAGAGTTTGGCTCAGAAAAGTCCATCTTCTCCAAGAAAGCGCTAGACGACGCAGACACTGCATATCCAGGAATCAAGTACCCGCTGGTCACTTTCAATCGGACCGCTATCTGGATTGGCAGTTTTCATTCTGCTGATACCGAAACTACTGAATCTGTGACTGCCACAGAAAGATGGGGCCCTTTGGTACCTTTTTCTCAGAGTAGCACGGCTTTTCCGCAACTAGATGTCAAGGATAACAACTACAACCTGACCCTCATAGGAATGGCATGTCGACTCAAAAGATGGACTGGGCGCGCAGATGTCAAGGTAAATGGGAGTGATTGGAAGGTCATCGAAGATACGCTTGTCAACCAAAAGATCGTGCCCCAACACGACCTGCCTATGTTAAGCTTGGTGTCGGCCCTGGATGTATTCGAGAGCGGCAGCATTGGAGCAGCACCAGGATTAGGTGGACACCTCCTCCGTGCAGCGCTCGACGTGAAAAATGAGGGAAGCCAACTTCTCTGGAAGTTGGAAACTCTTGCCGACGCTTTCCTATGGTATGAATCGAAAAGCCGACGGGTTCTCTTAGATAACGACCTGGCCAACAGGACCGAGAAGTATGTGTATGAAGCCAAACTAACATTGACGAATACGCCATGACTTTCGTCCCTTGGATTCTCTTGTCTGGCCTCATAACACTGGGAACTGCATGCGCATTGACTGTCGGTCTTTCGCTTGACTCTTGGAAAGTACACTCTTTAAGAAGCGGGCGAATGATTGACTCGATTCGGTTGACGGCTGATGTAGGAGTGGCTCTGGACAAGAAGGTCTTTGAGGAGTGTTCGACCTGGCATGGTACAAGGTTGAACAAGTGTGCTGATGAGGCTCGGTTCCAGTATGAGGCGAACACGCGGTTGAACAGTGAGACGGGTCACTATTCCACAGGCATCCGTCTTCGAGAGATCTCGCAGTCACATGAATGATGAAACGGTAGTAACTAGGGGGTTAAGCCAAAACAGAGTCATGGTCCAATTAACATGGGCCGGCATTATGACTGTTACAGTATCTTGGCTGCAGGTCAGTTGAGATGGGCTGTTTCGTTGTTAGAATATATGCACTGGCAGTAATCCAGGCTCGTCGTTTATTAAAGAATCCAGACTCTTGAACACCATGCCTCCGTATAGTACAAGTTCGTCAAACTCCTCTTTGTATGTTACAATACCCTTACAATGGCCAGGTCTGACGGCCGGATTGGACGTTGCAATGTTGTAGCTGCATGTCTTCGAGTTCCAAATCGCCTCATCTAGAACCAGCCGCGACCTTCCTTTCTTCGTTTCTCGGTCTGGAATAGTCGTTAGTCTCCGTAGTCTCTGGTATAGCGGCAATTGAGCAACCAACGTACCCACGCTTGCTTGCAATCGCGATATGCCCTGTCATCCTATTAGCCCTCTCGTTCTTGGTCGCCCTATCCAGAGTAACGTACTGGAAATACTCTCCACACATGTTCTTGTCGCCTCCGTTCCTAAACAAGCACTTGTAACTCCGTTGCGCAGCCTCTTGGCAGGGATCGTAGAACTCGCTCTTCGATTTCCTATCCACAACCATACGTCGTCAGTCTTGGGTTCAGTGCGGTCATGATGGCTACTCACGTCTCAAATTTTCGGCGCTTATCGTCGGTCCAAGCTTGAGCATCTGTTTCGGGCGCTTTCGAAGGCTCGGCAACCTCTTTTGTGTCTTGCGGCGTGGACATGGCGATGACGTTTGACAAAGGCGATTGAGTCTTGCAAATCGCGGAACGGAGGTGGGTTGTTTTGGAAGGTTTGAACGGGCAGGGCCGAACGGTTCCCAAGGTGGTTAGACCGAACGATTCAAGCCCGTTTAATACGGAAATTCACCAAACGGTTAGGTCCTCTCGGTCAACTGCCCGCAACCAAAGATGTATCATAAAAGAAAAATATTCAGAAAATTTATTTCAACTCACTGATAGTTATCATAGTCTATGGAAAAGATCAAAGTAGCCTGCCGCGTAAAGTTCATTATAAGCCCTAAACCATCAGTGGTTCATCAATGTCGCTCACCCTAGAGCAGGATCACCAAGTTGCGCGGCTCCTTCAAGACAACACAACCACTCCAAGCTTCGGAATCCAGTCAAGTAAATTGATAGCGAACAAATACAATGCTTTCGTAGCATGTATATGGCATGTCTTTTGTAGAGATTAGGGACGTTGATAGGCATCACGGTATCTCACCATGAAAGTGGCGCGAATTGTCGACGATGCGGATCGCCCAATAGGATACCCTTCAAAAAAGCACCAAAGGGGGTTACATTGATGATATGACACTGATCAACAACAAAGAGGTGAGAAGTAAATGGCAACGTATTCTAAAGCGATATTCACCAGAAGTTGTTGCCACTCCAAGCCTTCTTCTCCCCTTTTGTACTCTCTAACAACCCCTCTCTCGCCATTTGTATTTTCCTCGTTGTCTCCTGACTACAACATAGACCGACATCAAACTCTTTCAAGTCCCCATCCCCCATTGTTGCAAGCGCAGCTAAACCAAGGTACGAATGGTACATGTCTGGCGGACCTCCAACAGCCTTGGAGAAGCCGCCGATGCGATGTTGTGTAATGTCCAATAGATACCGTCGCGAAGGAGAAACGTTGATGATGGAGGAGTTTCCGAGCATCTACGAGGCTTATTAGTCGTCCGATCGCGCGAAAGTGTGAGCAGGAGTCTTACTGCAAGTGTGCCACCAACCCACCAGCAGTAGCAGGTATCGGCCTTCTTGTTCCATCGTCCATTGAAGCCAACATGGCCGTAGTCGAGTTCTCCATTCTTTGACTCTATAAAGTTCTCCTCTACTTCGTCTTCCTCCTCTTCCTTCACAAGATAGACAAATGAACGAGAGGCTAGGAACTGAAGGAGGCCATCGCGATTAGAAATGCCTTCTTTCAGAGCTTCCTCGGGAGGATGGGTCGATGTAGAGTCAAGGGGCCTGTCTAGGAGTGACAGGGCGCCAATTGCACAGTATGCGTATCCAGCTGCAGATGTGAGTTATGTACAATGAGTTGATACAGGGAGGGCGTACCATGAGATTCATGTTGCGAGGACTCTGCGACTCCACCATCGTAGGTCTACTGAGTGTTAGTGAAGATGCATGTTAAAAATAAACACGACCTACCTGTCCCCTTTTGATGTGGGCAATCATCTCGTCCACATTGACATCTTCGACCCACCCCTCATCACCCTCTTTCACATCCCCTCTCAGCATCCATCGAATAGAACTCGCCAGATAGCTATGCCTCATATCTCTACCGCCCACAATCTCTCCATTCCACAAGTTTTGCCCAAAACTTCCATCCTTTCTCTGGAGTCTCTTCAACCACCTCAATAATCTCGCCCGGTCCACACCCTTGAATGCGGACCTTGCCTCATCCTCATTTTCAGCTGCCAAGCCTAGCAATACAAGCGCAAAAAAAGTAGCTGCTATGTTGGCAGTTCCCTTGTAAGCTTCTTGTCCTGGCAAGGCGTGAGTCGAGCTTCCACAGAAACCACCTTCTGGGTGTTGCAAGCTAAGGACCCATCGGCGGATGGCAGTGCGATCAGAGGAAGTAAGAGGAACAGAGAGAAGATCCAAGGCCGATATGATGAAACATGCGAAAGTAAGGCGAGTTGAGTCATATGCAGTGTAGGGGGATGGGAGATATGTCTTGTGGCAGCGTTGCCAGTACTTGATATGCCGTGGCTTTTCCAGCGTGGGGTCACCTGAATCCGACATTTTGAGGCTACACTCAGCGTCGCGCTTCGAAGAAGTGTATAACAGGTTTCAGGGTGAAGGTAGGAGAAAGGCTTGAAGTAAGAACCTCATTGTCGCATTGAGTGAGATGCGCATACAAGTCCTACTCAGCTCCCAGCTCCCAGGTGGAGCTTCCAACTTGCGTCAGCCACAAACACAGCCACGTTCCGTCCCGCAGCGCCACGAGGTACCCTGCCAAGCTGATTCGCTAGCCGCGATAAGCACCCGTGAAAATCCCCACGATAGCGCATGTGACGCAACGTGTAACCTAAACTAGCTCGACCCCCTGGCAGCTTTTTTGTTTGCTGGCTTTCACCAAGAGGGTTCAGCGTGACCAAAGTTGATCAAGTGTTGCAGTATAGTACACTTACTTTCTGGAGCATTTTGCACTTTCCTTTCCTTTATATCAAGCCCTGCTTGTGACCTTCCGGCCTTGACCTTTCCTTGTCCTTCGTTCTGGATCCCCCCTCTTTCGCAACTAGCTACAGCTACAGCTACGCTCTGCGACACGCGCAACACGTTGGCGAACCGAACGAAATCGATATACTCGACCGACCGAAGAACGATTATAAGAACCATTACTCGGAAGAGTCCAAGCAACCGCAATCATGCCACTCATATCCGCCAGGACCATCATTACCTCCGTCTCTCTCTTCCACCTCACTCTCGCCTACTTCTTCCTTACGAATCCGAGCTCCATCAATGAGCAGGCGCTTGTGTTTATACTGGGCGATAGCATGGGAATGGTAGGTTTCTATCGTAGCGCTGGTTTCTACCACAAAGTCTTGGAAACCCGGTCGCTAACACTACGTCTTGTTCAGCCCTTAGCAAGAGGCTTTGAGCTGCAAAGCCCTCCTCTCGCCTTTCTCGCTTCTATCCTGATATTTATTGGCTTCAGCGATCTTGTTTCGCTTTCCATGCCCGATGAGGTCTGCCTGGTCTTCCACTGGGGCACCCAAGGTTCGTCTCTCCTCATAACCCCTTAACCCACCCGACAAAGCTAACAGCATCGTTGACAGCCCCTGTGAGATCTTTCCTCTCCCTCGGTTTCGTCGTCTATATCTTTCTTTTCGGCCCCTCGTCCCCCATGTACGATAAGTCTTCTCGCGGCCCCCTCTCTCACCCGAGCGCGCATAACCCGTCATACCGTCCCTCTGGCTGGGGCGGCGATATGCTCAAGAACCGTCTGTTCTTTACCTTCATTTTCGTTGAAACGATGACCTGGTTCTGGGTGTGGGTTACTCTGCGGGAGGAACGCGATGCAATCATGAGCAAGAAGTCAAGGAGACGAAGCCACTCCCATTCCATGTAGAGAGCCGTTAATAGGCCTGGGGGATCGGGGCCCTTTGAAGTATGGAGGATGGAGATCTAGGCGGGAGCTTTTGTGGGAGATGGTAATTGCCATTACGAAAGGTATATGGATAGATCATCTAGGTGTTTGGTATGCTCGAAACTAATGAACACGTTGACGACCGGCAGTACATGACCAAGAAGCGCTCCATAGTCTGCACATAAATAATAGTTGTTAAACTCTATCGTTCCATGATCGTATATAACAAAAAGAGGTATCCATAAGGGGCTATACGCCATTCCATCACCCGATGGATGGTGACAAAGCTTGAGAATCGGAGAAAGGGAACACAAAGAGAATAAAGGTACAACGACGTCGCGCGTCGAGGAGCTTTTAGAAACCCCATGATGAACATGCCCACTCTTATCGTCCAGATAATTATACTAGTATCCTTCGTCAAGTCGTTGAAACTCCTCTTATTAGTATAGTGATTCAAAACCTCTATGAGTTCGCAGGCGCTTTCTCCGCAGCGATGATAGTGGGTGCTGGTTCTAATGCTGGCTGAGGCTCGTTTTCTTCAAAAATCTGCTCTTCGATCTTTTCGCCCGGGCCACCTATTACCGGACTGAAGACATCCACTTCTTCGACGTCTTCGTCTTCCCCAGAACCTTCATCCTCCTCTTGAATGGTGATTTCTCCAGACCGACGTCCCAGGCCAGAGGCACTAGCGCTGCGGGAATGTGACCCAGATCCACTATTGCGTTGGCCTTGTGAAGGCCCACCAAAATTGTTGAGTGTTGGACCTTTGAACAAATTCCGCTTCCGTTTGGCGAACATGATGCCCGAAGCAAAAGGATTGGGTGATCCTGGAGCTTGCGGCGGGCCGTCGGATGGCATGCCCTCGTTGAACATGTTCAATGTTGGCGGTGTAGCGCGGACGAGACGAATGTTTGATGGAAATGTGACGGAAGTCGGTGTCGCTGGAAGGACCTTGACAGAATGGTGGGGTGAATGACCTCGCTGGAGAGGCGTTTTCGACATCGACGTAGAAAAAGAAGCAGCCGAGCTGGTAGAGGATGCTTTGGAATGGGAATGGTGATGATGGTGTATCGATCGAACTGACGATACGGAAGAAGATGTCGACTTTCGGCCTCTCAGTCCAGCTGATGATCGTCGAACAGCTCTTGGTGTAAGGGGAGAAGGAGATAATGACTGTCGCTTATACGAGGTAGCGATTCTAGGTGGCGGTATCGTTGGCGATGCTAGACCTCCCGAGGGCGTTCTTTGAGCACTACTCCCGGGCTGATATGTCTTCTGTCCGTTGGCCACAACACCTTTCGGCAGCGAGGCTGTTGGTTGTGTCCCTGGCGAGGTCGAGGGCGGGTATTTGCTTGTTTGTGGTCGCGAACTTCCATCCTTACTGCTAGTCGCACTTCCCTCCTTTTTGTGTAAATCAGGGGTGCTCTGACTCGTTCGCCTGGCGTGGCCGCGTCTTCTCCTTGTTGCACTTTCAACGAGCCAATGCGTTACATTCTTCCAATGGGATATAAGGGGCTGGCTAGGCCTCCTTCGCGGTCTCTCGTGGCCGTTCTGCTGATGAGGCTCGTCACTAGCGTTAGAAGCCAGCGCATCCGAGGTAGTAACAAGGTGAAGAGTCGATCCTCGAGACCGAGCGCTACGTATCATGCCCTCCTTAGGTGGCGGTATAGGCCTGCGCTGTCGAGACGTCGAGACAGATCGTATCGAATCCTTATCGATGGGCGGTGGAGGGCGATCGCCATCTGCATTCGCTCCTCCTGGCTCTTTGCCGATTTCGGGAAGCTGTGGAAGATCCGACACCACATAATCGACATAATGCGCACTTCGTCGTTCGCTTCTTCCCCTGTTCCGAGAACCCGAGTGTTCCAACCTGAGATGTCTTCCCATGCCATTTGCCTCGTCCACTTCATGCAGTATTGGTGCCATCCTCTCCAAGCGACTCGATGCGGCGGATAAGCGTCGTATACTACGGCTGTCGGCATCCCTCTCTCTCCGCTTCTTTTCTCGTCGCTGCATTTTACGTTGCTCCTTTTCTAACAACAAAGCCCACCAACCAGCTAGCGCATCGCATTTTTGTGCAAGCACACTTTCGATGACCCCATCAATATTGACCCCAGCACTTCGCATTCTCTGCAAGCAATCCTTCTCCAAAGGTGTGGAGAACGGGGGTGCTTGTTGAACGTCCAGAATGGCCCGTTGAGTCGGAGCGTGCTCGGCGAGGAACGAATTCGAGAGGATCTCGGGTAATGATGGCCGTAAGAGTGGCCTCTTGGATAATAGCGACTTAATCAACGGAATCGCTTCAGGAGGCATATGGTCGGGAAATTTGGGATCTTCGCTCAGAATTTTAGTTCGAGTCACATTATCGTCGTCATCGTCGAAAGGAAGTTCGCCGCAAAGCAGTGCGTAAAGGATGATGCCTAAACTCCAGACATCAACCTTCTCACCAGCATACTTCTCGCCTTTAAGCATCTCGGGTGCCGAATAGCAAATTGTGCCGCAGAAGGTCTGTAGATGATTGGTCCTGCCCTCATATTCTCTTGTAAACCCAAAATCAACCAGCTTGACGTTTTCATGTTTGTCGAAGAGGATGTTTTCTAGCTTGAGATCGCGATGAACGCACGAATGATTGTGTACGTAACTGACTGCGCCCACGAGCTGTGTAAATATCTTTTGGACCTTGGGGACAGGCAGCGGCCCGTTCTCGAGAAGATGGTTGTAGAGTTCGTCACCTGGAAACGTCAGTCGCAAGAATTACAAGGCTGTGGTCAGGGAGATAGCTACCAGAACAGTACTCAAGGACCATCCAGACCATATTCTCCGTCACAATGACCTCGTATAACCTTGCAATATGCGGATGTATGAATTGTCGGTGGTGATGAATCTCGCGCGCGAGGTTGGAGTCACCTTTGTTGGCAGACTTGAGGACGACCTTATCGAGGTTAGCAATTGCGATTGACGTGTCGCGATCGTGCTGGAGATGCTGCGGACCTTGGAGCCATTGGTGAGTTTGTGTGACGCGAGATAGACCTTGCCGAAAGATCCTTTTCCGATCAGGCGTCCTAGAGCATAGTTGCCGACGGACTTGAGCTCATGACTAGAGAACTCGCTAGAGATTATATGTTAGCGAAAGGGGCAGCAATACGTAGAGTCAAGCATACTCAAGAAGCTCCTGATACGAGCGGGCAAGCTGTTGAATGTCAGAACTATATCTTGCACCAGAGCTAGGACCATATAGGTAGCCTTCTGGTCAACGTACCTTTGCCTTGCGCACAAGCTCAGCTTGTCCCTTTAAGGCCTGCATCCCTCCGCGCTGGATGCCGCTTGGCCACGCCGCGGGGAGGGAGACGAATTATAGGTCGTGTACGTTCGGTAACGAGGAATCAACGGTTGGTTCACGTCGAGTAGCGGTGGAAAGGCGGTGGGAATGTGTCCCGGTGGTTGTGGCGTATTATTTTAGGACAATTGCAACGGCACATGCAGAATGGTCCGAGATGCGCATTAAATAGGTATGGTAAAGACAGACTCGCACCGACGTATTATAGCAGAAGTCAAGGGTTCGTCATCAAGTATCGCACACTATCGAGATCGCTGCGTTCAATGGGGTGTGCTGATTGTTTCGTTTCGTTTCGTTCGCTGCTCGGTCATTCGTTTGCGGTCAGACTCGGGGTTGGCGGATAGTAAGAGAGAGATTCGCAAGTCGTCAAGCAATGCAAGGCGGTATCGAGGGGTGTTCCCGGATCGACTCGAGAGAATGACAGGAAGAGTAAGACTAATACGCAGAAACAAGAGGAAGAAGGGAATCTTGAAGATGAGGTGACGTGACGACTGTTTGTTGTACGGAGCAAGTCTTAAGGTTTGGGGTAATAATTTTGGAGCTGGAGATTGGATGTTGGTTGGAGCAGGGGTACTTGTGACGCCAGCGTCAGTTCACCAGTCAGGGAAGTACCCAGTCAGCAGGTGTTGGATCAAAATCTCGGAATTGAAGCGGGACAATGCTCACGACGACAAAAACATCAAAATGTTGAGCCTATCTGACTAGATCTCGCAGGCGATCAACGGGAAATCGTCGAGTATCCCAGAACTCTCCTGATATTGGCGCAACAAGGCATTTCTTCTTCAACGGTGAGCATCGGTAGCGTTGGTGCTCACCATTTGGACAAGGGGATGAGCATGACAGGGGAGATCTATTCGCCTGATAATGGGATTGAGGCCCTTTAATCAAAACATGCAGGGGCATCTTAAGTCCAGGTTTAGAATGTTTCTGTGACGCGAGGCTTCTGTCATTGCCAATGAGATATGTCACGACAACGTGCTGCGATAGTGATCGACAAGAAGCAGACGACAATCGCGATTTGAGCCTACTGGTCGCTCGGCCGGACCATAGGGTAATTGAACGACATAGCAATACGCAATTCGAATTTTATATGCCTTGAGTATTATTGTCCCGTCATCATACAGTACCTAGAAGACTTCGCGCTTTTGCGCGTGTAGGCGGTCCAGCAAATAATCGGGGCTCTGCGAACTTTAAGTAAGGGTGATAAAATAAACCACACATTTTACGTTATTTTAAGCCTGAATGATGCCTAATTTATTATAACACCCATCCTAAAGTTAGGTAAATATCGCGATTATTTATTGAGATAATTACCAGTTAAGCATGCCCAAAGCACTACCTTTTGTCTAGAGATACTGCGAAAATTTTCCGTTGCCTTTTATTGTTCTCCTTTGTTGGGCAAGATTTCTGAAGCATAAATGCCCATTGGCTCTAAGATCACTTACACTAGGTAGGTAGGCATAACAGGTAGAATGTTTGTTGAACAGTATGGGCAGGCCTGTCTCTAAAGACCGTTATTAATGAAGCTTCGTTACCGGCTAACGCTTTTACGCCCAGCAAAACATGTTCTCCTTCGAATCTTACTTACTTTCATGACCAAACCGAACCTACGATCTGAATGGATCCTTTGATCCGTTGAACTCCAGCTTTTCACGTGTATCGTCCTTTTGTGTCCGTCAGTCAACAATGGTCGCTCCACAGGCTACACTGACGACAGCGGCGCTTTGCATGCGGCTCGGCGAACTCTACTCAAGGTGTCAGCCAACAACCCATATTAATCAGTGTGCCCAGCAGCTTCTGACTTGACTGGCACCCAGATATCGTTAGCATTGTCGCGGAAGTGTTAGCTGGAGTGTACAGTCTGTGCATGAGCTGTCCGACGGCCCGTATGCGCCATCGGAGCGCCTGCACCATCTTCACTACCTTATCTTAAAGCTATGGCTAACCTTTCTACTTACGACTCCATCTCCGGGGCACTTCATCCAGAGCCGCCGTGAACCATCAACAATCCCTTGATGTGTATCATGCGAAGGCGCAGACTCAATCAACTCCGTTTGAGAGCAATATGGCTTCCAATCCTGGTCTGCCCTCAGCAGGCTTTTTCCGCGACACCACGAGACCCCGAAGTCATCTCAATCGCGAAGGTCCAACACTAGGAAACAAACAATAATCGGATGTCGGATAGCCCCATTCTATTTGTAATGTCGACATAAACTCAGGGCGAGTTTTGGAGTAGTTGCCATGGTCTTCAGCCGGGGGAGAAACGGGCCTTATTGAACGAGCCTACAGAACTCAAAACATTGACTGGTATGTGCAGGTTAAGCCAACCTGCTTTATAGGCAAGAGTTTTCATGCCTTACTCCAATGACCACCAGCGAGCTGTCGCAATAAGGTTTTACGAGCGTCTGATAATGGCGCAATTGACCTGCAAGTACGGGTGCCTGCGCCAGTAGCGCCGATATTTGGTCGTTTAAGGTTTCTCTGAAGCTATTCAGACAGCTCGAATCGGGTCTAGTTTCTCATGTCTACGACTCATTAGACTTGATCCCTCTGGAATGTTGGCTTTGCAAACAAGGGCCCCTCCCAACACGTGTCTCCGTCTATCCCATACATGGCTTAGATTCCCATGTGGTTTTGACGTTCCTAGATCGAGGCTTGTCAACATCCACAATGGGTATGATCTGGATGCTTCCCGCTTGTCGAGCCGATCTAAGGCGCCACTGGTAGCCCGGGCGTTGGCCCTGACTAAACCTGTGCTTCCAAGAACGGTATATTTGAGAAGATCCTATCCCGAACAGCTGGGCTCATCCATGTTTCTTTGCACCGTTTGATCTTTGTTTCTCAACGGGTTTTGAACAAGGGCTTGCCAATCACCTTTCCTTGTTCAACCTTACCCAATCTACATTCAACATGGCCAACCACACAAAGGCTCTCATCAGCCTCCTGGTTCTCGTTGCCTGGGTCGATGCGTACTGGCGAATGTCATGTAGTATCATCCAGACGGGAAGAGTCGACCCCGTTGTTGCACCTGGGGCAGTATCAGCACATGTCCACAAGCTCTCGGGTGCTAGCAATATTAACATCGATTCTTCCTTCGAAAGCCTCCAGGCCTCAAGATGTACTTCTTGCGAGGTTCAAGACGACAAATCGGCTTACTGGACGCCGCAGCTCTTCTACCAGCACGCAAATGGCAGTTTCCAGATGGTTCCCAACGGCGGTACTGTCGTATACTACCTCGGACGAGGAGAGAATAGGTCAAAGATTGAGCCATTCCCCCCGGGTTTCAAGATGGTGTCTGGAGACAACTTTGCTCGGTCCTACGATTCCAAGACAAAGACTTACAGCACCTCTCGATTTCAAGGCCGCCCAGTAGCAGACAGAGTCAGCTTTGCTTGTCTGGATAGCTCGGGACCTTCAAAAGAGCGCAACTACATGTGGAAGACAGACTGTGATAATGGCATGAGAGCCCAGATTCACTTCCAGTCGTGTTGGAATGGCCAAGACTATCAGGCTGATCAGAGCCACATCGCATATATGTCCCAAATCGACAACGGCATCTGCCCCCCAACCCACCCTCGCCAACTCGCTCATCTATTCTTTGAGGTTATTTATGGGGTCAACAACATCGACAAGAGTAAAGGTGGACGATTTGTGTTTGCCAATGGAGACACAACCGGCTACGCATTCCACGGCGACTTTCTCAACGGCTGGAACACGACCGTTCTCGCAGCTGCTATCAAGAAATGCATCAATAACGACAGCATTGGTGGCGCAATTTCGAAATGTCCCGTGCTTGCTGCTTCGCAAACCCCATACTTCAGCGACAACTGTCCTGAGATGGCGCCCCTTATTGATGAGCCCATCCGAGGTATGCTCGACGAGCTTCCAGGCTGCAACGTACCTACAACTGGTCCTGGCAGAGCGGCGCCGGTAGTTTGCTCTTCAAAGCCAGCCGTCAATGATCTTGACGATGCTGCTATTGGATCCATGTTCGATCCTGCTGTAGGAGACAAGGTCGGTTCTTGGGCTTTTGTGGGCTGTGCACTCGAAGGTACCAAGCGAACTTTGAACAAATACGCTGTTACTTCTGGAAGCATGTCTATTGAGTATTGCACCGCATCTTGCAAGGCTCAAGGTTACCCGCTTGCTGGCATGGAGAATGGCCGTGAGTGCTACTGTGCTGGTTCGCTCACACCGGGTGCATCCTACATCAAGGCCTCAACTTGTGCATCGTCAAGAAAGATGACCTGCGTGGGAAACATGACTCAGTACTGTGGTGGACCAGATTATCTTACTGTTTGGAACGACACCTCTTACACACCACCTGTGGAACTTATTGTTGGGCAAACTCAGATTGCTCAAGGCGTAGCTACCTACTACGGATGCTGGGCTGAAGGTAGCACTGGTCGGGCTCTCGCTTCGGATCGCACAGCGGATGTAGTAGGCATGACCAACGAGAAATGCGTGGCATTCTGTCAAGCTGGTGGCTACTCATATGCTGGAACTGAGTACTCTCAAGAATGCTACTGCGGCAACGATTTCTCCAACGGTGGATACAATACCACCGACATCTCTCAATGTTCAATGCAGTGCAAAGGCAATATCTTCAGCTACTGTGGTGCAGGAAACAGATTGAGCGTCTGGAAGATCAAACAGGCTGACCAGCCTGCGGGACCCATCACAGCACTCAACGGTGCTGCCCTTTGGTCCGGCTGTTACACTGATGGAGGACCAGGAGGACGCACACTTCCAAGCGCAGTCTTTACTGGTGCTTCAGTCTCTCTTGATACGTGCTTCTCCTTCTGCAACAAGCTTAACTACCCCCTCTTTGGTATGGAGTATGGGCGAGAATGCTACTGCGGTTATGCACCAAAGACCCAAGCCACACTTGCGCCTGACGGCGACTGTAGGATGCCATGCGCTGGCGACTCTACCCAAAAATGTGGTGCCGGCAATCGTATATCGATCTGGAACAACACGCTCTACACTCCTACCGTCAGCGCCGCGGACCTCAACAGCCCTCCCAAGTACCTCGGATGTTACACCGAGGGCAAGGGGGCCCGAGCCCTCGGAGACGCTAAAACGACAGACAAGAAGATGTCTGTCGACAATTGTGCAGCATTCTGCTCAAGCAAGGGGTATCACTATCTGGGGCTTGAGAATGGGCAAGATTGCTATTGTAGCAAGAAGGGGCCTTCTAGTGGTAGCCTTGAGGTTCCCGAGTCCGAGTGCAGTGTTGCTTGCAAGGGTAAGAAGTCTCAGAAGTGCGGCGCGACCAACAGACTCAACGTCTACAAGCTTGACAGAGTCTCAAAGATCAGCTCCTCTACCAAGACAACATCAGAGCCTGTTGCGAAGGTCCAAGACTACAAGACTACATCACAATCTACCACGCATCGCTCGAAGACGACTCTCCTGACTGCCACAACCAAAGCTCCTTCAAAAGCTAAGACTTCATCTACGAAGCTCGCGAATGCCAAGTCCAAACAAACCACGACGGCTAGCACTCGTGTAGCGTTGAAGGCAAAGGTCACGACATCAAAAGCCACATCAAAGGCTAAGACTACATCAAAGTCAAAGCCCGAGACGACCTCAAAGCCTGCCAAGGTTAGGGTACAAGGGTTTGCTGTTAAGACGAAGCTTACCACTGTCTCGGCATCGTCAGCTCCTAAAGCTAAGAAAACCTCAACCACATCAGCTAAGAAGACGAAACCAACTTCAGTCGTTACCAAGGCGAAGATAAAGGCATCTAACACCGCATCGTTATCCCGTCCAAAGACAACCAAACCCTTAACTTCGTCAAAGGGAAAGAAGGCATCAACCACCTCAGCCATTACAACGTCTTCTCATCCCCACACTGCCAGCTTCAAAGTCAATCCCAAAGTCAAGGAACTCACCGCTTCTATCTCAACCTCGACCGCCTCGAAACAAAAAGCCGAGAAGACGTCCGCAACAACAACCGCTCAACCAACTGCTCATGTGCTTTCTGCAGGGAAAATTGACGGAGATGATAGTGCCCCCAAAGATGGGAAAGGCAAGGGCTCTGGCGAATCCAAGAAAGGCACCTCGACCACATCAAGCAGATCGGTACCTTCAAGTATCAAAGCCTCGTCCGGTCAGACGAAGGCAAAGAATTCGAAGAGTCACACACATGGCGAAGCAAAGCCTACAACTTCTACCACTAGAGTCACAAAGTCCACAACTGCTTCAGGTTCAAAAGCTAAAAAGATTACAACATCGACAAGGGTAGCATCAATCACCTCGACATCTTTACCTACTACAACTCAATATTCCACAAATAAAAACACCAAGAAGGGAAGGAAGGCTAAAAAGACATCCTCAACCTTGACTACAAACACAAACACAACCACCCCGACTTCGAAGCCCAGAAGGGCGGCGATTACGACTGAAACGAAGAAGAACGCAAGAAAAACCATAGTGGTACGTCATTGACGTCCAAGACATTTTCTACCATACGTGTGCGATAAAGGACTGCCACATTTCCACGTATTCCATCTTTATGTGCTCGAGCTTTATTCGAGCGTAGTATATATATATATTTATGAATAATGCTATTAATACCACTGTCCGATTAGTCTGTGATTACTCATGAGCTAACACATCTTGGCCTTGTCAAATGTGTTGGTAGCGATCGTTAGAGCATGCGCTCGAGTAGAACCCTCGAAAGCGATGCTGCTTTGCCGCTGCAGGCATACCGTACTAATGGAAAGGCGCCTGTCTTTGGATCAATACAACTGGATCTTCTGCAGGTACTTTAACTACGAGGCAGGCAATTAAATATTTCCCGGCGTTATTTGGCCAGCTGCCGGTTGCCAGTTGCGCGCAGCTGGCAGGCCACTGCTGGTAGCTGGCAAAGAAGTCAGTTAATGGCAACGCATGACATACTGCTCGAGTAAGAGTGAAGTTTCTGGTGGCCTTTCCTTCTCTCCCTTCATCCTCTCCTCTTCTTTCTCCCTTTCGCATCTGCAACATCAGCAAACATCGAGCCATTGACAAATTCAGATCCTACGGTCTTCGAGGTAAGGATCTAGATCCCCATCTTCATCCACGGCATCGATCTAACCATCACCTGCAGCAAATATGGGCTGCGATACTCCCCAGATGATGTCCCCCGCCCTTCAAAAGGCGACTCTGGCCTTGATGACGATTATGAAGAACGAGACCAAGCTCCGCGAGGCGAACAACAACCAGGCTGAGTCCATCAAGCAGATCATTCACCCCTTCAACAAGACTATCGACGACTTTGAGATGTCAACCCTCTATCTGGGCGATTTGAACGACACCAAGTACTACTACAGACAGGTCCGAGAGCATATTGGGTCAATTCGTCGCCTGTCCGAGGAGCTTGGATTCACTCTTGCATCGATCGGGAGCCTCGACAGCAATTTCGATCAGCAGATCAAACCCCATTATGCCCAGTTCCTCCGCAAAGTCATGAGCTATACCGGTGACGACACTCAGGTCCTCGTAACCATTGAAACCATTGCCGAACGCTTTCAATCTCTCAACAAGGAGCGACAAGCTAGGCTCACCTCCATGTCCGAACAGCTCGGTCGCTGCATGACAGCGATGACCCAAGTCACCGACTTGAAGCACATTCTGGAGGGAAAGAAAATGCTATGAGGAACGGAGAGGATTGATGTACTCGTGGAGGGAATAGATGCTGCGATGGTGGTTTCTATGAAGCGAGGATGAAACTCCGTGTTAATTAGCTATGTCGCTAGACTCAATATTGCTGTACAGGCCCTGGCTAAATCCTCATAATATTCTCAATTTCTCTCATTCTCAACGTGATACCATCCTGCTTCTATTTAACCCCAAGATCTGTGAATCGGCGCAGTATCGCTGCGCCCGCAAAGCAGCATCACGGTAGACGGTTCCACTTGAACACACACGACTTCGATCGTTTCCAGCACGCTTGTCGATGTCGACCTTTAGCTGCCCATGAAAAGTTAGAGCTCTATCAGATAGTGGTATCGGTTATGCATTATTCATGAATATGTATGTTTAAAACTGCTTCATCGCATATCATAGACAAGTGATCCGGTGGAAGTAAGCTCTTCCACTGTATCTTCTAAAATCATGCATGGCTCCCCTAGTCTTCATAACTCAGCCCTTTCTGAAGGAAATGTCTTGCCAAATTAGCAATCTTTTCCAGCTGGTCAATAGGCGAACCGTCATTCTGCCTCAACTTCTCTGCTGCTGGGTCGAACTTGTGCCACACCTCGATATACCTCCCATCCGTATTCCGATTTGTCCCGATTGACTCCATCGCAGCTTTCATGTTTTCGCGTTTGCGTATCTTGATCAGGTCGTCCTTTCTGATCGCCATGGTAGGATCCCCCTGCTTGGTTTTGTCCGTGTAGAAGACGCCCAGTCTCACGCACTCAATAATAAGTGCAGATAGACCCGCCGCCAGTGCCGTTGCAACAGAACTACCCGAATGCGCCTCGAACTTTTGCAAATCGGTGTCGTATACGTCATCGCTACCGCTTACGACGACTTGATGGCCAGGGAAGATGAAGTCTAGTTGGTGCGCATCGCCGACAGTCTCGGCCATGCCACCTGTTGCTTTCGCTGCTCCAATTCTGAAGCTAGAGCGGTTGCTTGCATGTGGATATGTTAGATCGGCAGATTTGCCTTGATCACTAGCGGCACAGAACATGAGGATGTCCTTATTATTGAGAGCATTGTGCACTGCATCGTCGAACTCCTTCTTCTTTTCTCCTTCTGGGGGCTTGATTGTCCATGACATGGATATTATTTGTGCGCCTCTTTCTGTCGCATACTCGATAGCCTGTAGACTGTTAGGGGAACCCAATAACCAACTTGTGTGCTGATGGCTCACCTTGATTGCGCTATCCGGGTTAATCTGGAGTTTGTGCGAGTTTTCAACAGCAAACGTCTGCAACTTGATGACATGGATAATAGCACTGGGACAAATTTTATGAATCAACCTCGCCATTAAGGTTCCATGACCAGAGGATGAGTCCCAGTACGGAGATACTCTCCAAGTAGAGCCCTCTTGATAGTAGCAGAAACTCTTTCCAGGGAACTTTTCTCCCTTGATATTACCGAGATCGCCGCGGGTAATATCCGCTCCATCGTCAATGAGGGCGACCTCGACCGGTTCCAAAGAGGGATCAGTGATCTTCTCTCTAAGAGAAGACAGTTGACGAAACTGTTCAGCAAAGTTGCCCATCGATTGCATCCATCGATGAGGATCAACTGGGCGCTCCTGGCGCTCGGGCAGATTGTCAACAGATTGACCTCGAACCAACATACGACCGCCACCAGATTTCGGACGGTGCACTTTAGGTTTTGGTCTATCCTCAGGCCACGACTCATGAAGTCGCTTTTCGAAATCGTCGAGATTCTTGTGGGTTCTTTGACTTGACTCTAGACCCTGTTGAAGTTCATCATTAGTTATAGCATTGGGGAAAATCATTGGGAACATGATTGTACATCTCTCTGAAACAAGTTGATAACCTCTATCGTCGGTGTCTGAGCAAGGCCATCCTTTGCTGACCATGCTCTCAGTACAGAGTTGCTGCCGCTCCAGTGAAGGTTGACTTCTCGTAGGCATTCGCCAATTTCGGAGAGCGAAACAGGGTCAAGATCTAACCGTCGCCAGTCAAGGATCTCGACTTTCTGGTGGCAATAAGCATTTTCTCATCCATAGCAAAACATGATATTACTTACAAAAGGCTTTAATGATTTTTCAATGACCTCGTCGCTATGTGATGGACTTTTCAGATCCTCGACAATGACCTACGCAAGGGGTGAGCAACTGGACGTTTAGTTGATACTTTAATTCTTACTTTGATAATCTTGTTGACACCTCGGTTCTTGAGCCAGTCGAAGAAAAAGAGTATGTCCTTGAATGAGTCAGCCAAGTATAAACTGCAAAACCAGGACTATGTATACCTCTCTGCCAGCAAACCTTGGGTCTGGCAACCGCTTGTGATCATCCAATTCAATCTGTGGGAACGCCACATACTGAAGGACCGTGTCAAACCGCAGATGCTTGAAATGATTTCGAAAATCAGCCCTGGTCAGTCTTTTCGGTGGCCCAAAATCAAACCATAGTTCCTTGCCTGTATCATATGTCAATAACATACTCTAAGAGAATCACCAGAGGGAAGGGAGGACACGTACTCGATTTCCCGCTCGCATTTAAGGAGTGTGCCGCACTCTCAGGATCTTGCCTGCGTAGATAAGCCATTTTGAGAAGATTGCCGATTGCTTCTGCCTCCTCTTGTCTCTCATTTTCTGTTTGCACAACTGTAGGGTTGGCCGCTTCTTGTCTAGGCGCCGATGTGTTGGCTGCGGCTCTGGAGGAGCCACCTGCGTTTGAGGAGGTAGAGGCTGAAGCTCCCGCTTTTTCCTGTGAGTATCCCGACGTGTGTGAAGGGTTTAATCTGTCCGAATTCGAGGCTATCGCTGATGACGAAGGAGCTGCGTCTTGAGCTGAAGTGTAAGAGCGAGAGATCATGCGAGGCTCAACTCTGTCCCTAGGAAGAGGTGGCGGACCCATGCCACTCCTGTCCGACTTTGAGGCAGCTTTCTTGTAGCTTGAGCTAGAGCGAGGGTCTGTATCCTCATCATTCTTTGACGTAGTCTGGGCCTGTTTTCGTCTGTGCTCCTCAGCAGATGTCTTGGCCTCAAACTGTCGCCGAGTATGCATATGATATTGGTAAACGGAATGTGTGGAGCTCGAGTATAGCGTGACTGGGATAGGAACTTCCAAAGCTTGTGGTCCCCGACGTAGCAGTTCTTCAACAACGCCAACTTGTCCCTTGTAGCAGCGCTCATACTCGACAGCTAGGTGAAGTGGTGTCCGGCCTCGAGCGTCTCTGACCGTGAACATCTGGTCAGGCACGAAACTGCACATAATCTTGATCATATCCCGCCTTAGATCCTCCTTCTTGGCGTTAAACGGGCCGGTCAAAGCCATATGCAGGCACGTAGTATCACGATCACCGCCTGAACTCGCACATTCGCTCTCCAGAGGCTCTTTGAAGCGCTGGCGGGTTGTGTCTCTCAGGTTGTAGCAAGCAGCATAGCTGAAAGTCTCGTTACCTATGGCTAAGGCTACTGTTAGAGGCGTACGGTTCGTCTTATCCAAACGGCCCATTAAATGAGGCATTCGGAGCATGACTCGAGAAGTGAGCCATTGCAAGTTGACAGACAATTTGGAGTACGCCAGAACATGGAGGAAGGTTTGGTTATCCCATGTCAAATCTCCCCATTCTCCTTTCTTGCCATCGACAAAGTCCATTTGTCGTGCAGACTTCTCACTTTTCTCTAAGCGTTGGGACGCGAGACTCTTGGTAAACTTGATGGCGTCTTCAATGTCCGTGTCAAATCTTTCTTTGACATAGTCTCTGTCTTCGAGGTCATCATCAGGTGTGGCGGATGGAGGTGCTTGAAATTCATCGTCGTTATCAATGTCGCTCTCATAACCTGCTGTTTGCACGCGCAAAACGCCTGGTGTAGGGTCGTCCATGGTGATGTTGCCGACTCGCGATGAGCCTCAGACTCGGAAAAGGTTGAAGTGGACCCTTTTTTACATTCAAGGGCGCAATAGAGCTGAACAAGAGCGAAGATTCAAGGGAATGAAATGAGCCTCATGCGTGAGAGAATATTGGTCAGCCGTGTCTCGTGGGCTGACCACTCATTATGCCCTCTCAGAAATAGCCCCCAAATCTATGAGGGGGGGACGCGTCTTGGCGGCATCAGTCATTGGCTTCTGTACTACGTTGAAGGCTGAAATCCAGGGATCGTGCCGTGCCGAGCCATGGTTCAGGCTCAAGCAGCCATTTCTCTGGAGGGCTGAAACAGGGGTATTGGAGTGCTTTTAAGGTACCTGTACTTCAGAATTCAGGATAGTCATGACGGGACTTTTGATCGAGACAACTGTGCCAAACCCTCTCTCGCCTACATAATTAAGGCCGAGAAGCTGTCTCAAAGTAACTTGTAAACTAATTTTCACAACCTTGTTTCGCAATGACAGATTCCTCAAATGAAGAATATGGCGACGAGCCTCTCTTTGTAGTCGAAGGAGCCCTTGGCGATCGCATCGTCGGCGGTGAAGATAGCACTTACCGAACCGAAAATGCCTCGCTCTCAGACTGGGAAAGGCAGAACGTGATTGAGCGCACACGCGGGCAGATACATACTCGAGCCGAGCTGCTCGAGGTTACTCACGGCACCTACGACGAGGATGGAGATGAGGCGACATTGATGGTCTTTCGCTTCCGCTTCGACCCCCAAAAGAACTCTCGAAGAGTCATCCGAGCTCGAGTCGATGTTATATTTCGAGGCAAAGATGGCAATTCTGAACCTATCGTGGAAGCTATCGCGCCCGAAGAGAGATGGAGCGTTGTGCCGACGACGGATTCCGAATCAACCACGAAGGGTGGAGAATTGAACCTGGGTGCATCTGGCGTTCCTTTTCTCGAGGCTGGGGGGTCGGCCAAGTTTGAGAAAACAATCACCAGGGACATCAGCGATGCGACAACCGTGTCGGGGGCCAGAAAATTGCGCAAAGGCCAAAACTGGGGCCAGCCTGGGGTTGCAGTATGGAACATACTCGAAAATAAGCGACGCGAGTCTGGTGTCCCAGACTCTGTAACGGTCGCTGTTCTTCTGCGTCGGGAAGATAGCGAACCATTTGACGCTGTTGTGGAGCTCGAGGCAGATGTGGACTGGCGCACTGGGCTTGAGAGCAAGTTCATGCGAGTACCACTCGACGACCCAATACTCTTCAACCCCCAGTTAACAAAGAGCAAACCAAAGAAGGGGAGGAAGTATGGTGTTGAGAATCTGGCAAGCGTTGACTTGTACGAGTTGTGTAAAGTTAGATTCGCGGTAGAGGCTCCCTTTATCGCGAAATGAGATAAATTGATCCTTGCGAAAAGCCTATCAACTACTTCAGACAGTATTTCTCAAGCTGTGACTTGACCACCCCGTGATTCATTTGCCTTGGGTGCAAGCCATTTTGACCAAAATGTAAGCACTTAACAGATAGCTGCACTACTGCAGGCATCAGAGCTTGCTTCAGGCCGAGAGGGGGGATTTTTCCTTGTGCGGCCGACTTGTACCTGTACTTACTGGGACACAAACGACCTCAAGTGACCACCTGCAGCACAGTCAGCCTGCACCCATGTGGGTCAGTCAAGCCTTATGCCTTGCAACGTCAGAACCGATCCCACTCTCAGCTTCACAAGGACGCCCACTGAGCTGCTCTCTTGTTTCTGCCATACTTTGGGCCACCTGCTGCCGCCATACTCAAGCTCAATCACCTAGGCCGAATTTGCTCACAGCATGTCCGCTACCACGAAGGAAGAGATAGAGCTAATTGAGGACGATGTGCAGTCTCATGGGGCAACTGACGTCTCTGATGACAGAGGGACCGATGGAGAGTTGAGTGATGAAGAAGTGGATGATGAGGCAAACAATAAAGAGACAAGCGGCAAAGAAGCAAACAACGACCAGGCTGCTGACAAAGAAACCGACGAAAAGAAGGCGGTTGATCAAATGGTAGATGATGATAAATTACCAGATGAAGCAGCCTCTGTCCATTCAGCTTCAACGGCCTCCGCCATTGACACTAACGCAGAAGCCGACGAAAATTATTCTCATCCTCTTGGTGATCTTCATCGGCTTGGACTAGAAGTGGTCAAATGGGACGACAAAGACTATATTAGCTATGAGTAAGTTCTCAATAGACCAACTTTCACACACATACTGACACCTGAGTAATTTAGTATAGTCGCTGTTCATGGGCTGCATGGCCGGAGCCGAGCGGCTTGGATGGAAAATAGTCATGGTGGGCCATACGCGACATGGCTTGACAGTCACTTCAGCAATCTTCCTTCGCGTGTTGGAAGAATTATGATGTACGGTTATGATCCAGGTGATCGATCTAGCAAAGCATGGACTTCGTATGGAATTTTCAAGGAGGCAGAGGCGTTTCTAGAGGCCCTTGCGAAGTTCCGGAGGCCAGAGATCAGAGTTCGTCTTGAATCTTCCGCTCAACCTGATCTACGCCATACTAATCTGTCACAACGCAGGAGACGAGGCGCCCTATCTGGTTTGTGTCGCAAGACATCGGAGGTCTGATTGTGAAAGCGGTAGAGTGCCCCGATTCAAGTTGTTCTCCATTGATCAGTCCTGACCATTACTCTAGGCCCTTGTTCTGGCTTCACGCAATGAAAGTAAATACAGTGACATCTTGCACTGTACACGCTCGCTGGTGCGCCTCAGAAAAAAACTACAAAGTGATATGATATACTAATCATACCTGTAGGTGTTTTTCAACTACCCTCATAGATACGTGTCGAGAGGTTATCTTGAAGAGGCCATATCACGGCATCTAACGTCCCTGCGATGGCGTCCACACCCATGGAACTTGTTGAGAGCCACAAAAAGTCTCTCACAAACAATCATCGAGGTTAATGATGCCTTCATCCATACCCAGCTAATCACACAAGCCAATTTAGTCAACATAAGTCCGATCCCGGAAGAAGTACGTGTAGCACCAATGGCCGCCTCAAGTTACTTCATACTCACTGGGACACCAGGCCACTATATTCCCTCCGTTTATGACGTCCATGGATCTACCTTTTGAGATAATATTGAGACTCGACCGCCCACACTCCCTCCTAACCACCCCATTGCCAGAGACTGCACATGAGTTTTGTCAGTTGCCAACCGTGGACTGGCTGAGTAAGTGTATCTCTAACATTCCCAATCGTAACTAACCTTTGATCCAGTGGGAGACTTGCCTGACCGTCTTCACCCCTCATTACGTCAGCTTATCAACCAAATTCCGCCTATCTATCCATATCAGAAGCCTGAGGCCAACTACGGAACATCCTTCCCCGAGCTTAACGACTTTCTAAAATCAGGCCCTGAAAAGATCGTTCACTTGAGATGCCTTTCCAATAACCCTTGCGCCACTGGCAGGGTAGCCCAGAGGGCGCGAATGTTCCTCCAGGACATGAAAGTGCAATCGCGACCCCTATTTTACTTCAGCTTCAATGCCCATGATATTCGCTTCAATAACGTTTCGCCTATGCTTCAGACATTCGTGGCTCAGATTCTCTTCAATCGCTTGAAGGATCGCCAGAATGAAGTGAAGGTAATTGTTGAGCAACTTCATACTAGTGGGAGAAGAACTCTGGACGACCTCTTTTCAGATTTCGAGTATCTAAGGGGGCGGCCAGGTAAGTACAAAAGAAACCCGCCTGTTCTGTGCTAATAGCATATAGAACTTGAGGACAGTATCCATGTCCTTGGCTGTTTCGATGGATGCGATGAATCATCTCTCTGGTTCATTTCCCGCCTCCGCGAGTTCGTGGAACAAGTTGAGAGTAGCCTCAGATTCCTTATTATAACTACACATGGCACAGATAAGGATGAAGCTCTGGCTTCTGCACTTTCTGAGTTTCCTCCAGGCATGGTCACTTCGGTCGAGTATGAGCCTCCTCAACCACATCTATATGTGGTCAACCAAGAAGCATCGCTTATTGTTCAAGAGCGGCCGTATTTCGCCCGAAACGACCGAGAAGACGCCATCAAAGATCTTCTATCCAAATGCAAAGGTGACGAGCAACTTTGCGAAATCATTGCTGACTGGCTTGGATCGGCTCCAAACCCATTTGAATCGGGTGCTGAGCTGTTCGAATCTGACGATACTCCATCTCCAGAGGCGATTTTCAGAATTGTCCTAGCTGAAATACCGAGTAGCCGTATAGTCTGGGCGCATAAACTTCTTTGCTGGGTGAGTAGTTCCTTGAGGCCTTTGCGACTCGAGGAATTCTGCTGGGTTTCAGATCATCTGTTGTCTCGGGCAAATGTTGAAAGCGAGGAGTACGACACGTGGTCAAACTTTGTGGATATTCTCGGCTATTTTTATGGACTACTTGAGGCTAGACACGGTGAGATCCATTTCAAACATGCTCAGACACGAAGTTGGCTTCTGGCCCAAGATGACGACACAGTCGCACCGGCTGGGTACAGCTCTGGGGCCGAGCGAAATGACGTACTTCTGGAGATGTGTTTGAAATGTATCGAAAACGAGGCAGCTCATGATGCTGTGGCTTGCAAAGGTCGTTTCCCTTACGCCGATGAGTTTTGGACTTATCATTATCAACATGCCTCCACAGCATGTAAAAATCTAGCAAAAGATTTGATCCAGAATCAGCCCGTATTTGAGCGCTGGCTCGAGGTAAATAGGAGTTTGCCGACACAGTTGCCAAAACCTCGCCCAGAAACCTCGACCCTTCTCGCGGTGGCAGCCCATTTCAACTTACTGGATATTCTCAAAGACCTGCTGGCTGATTCACCAGACACTGATGCACGCGGACAAGCGCTGGTTGAAGCAGCAAGGGTAGGCAGCCTTGCAGCTATCAACCTCATCCTAGAGTCATATGTCTCTGATTTTGACTTCGATGATGAGGTCCTGCACGAAGCTGTCCAGGAAGCCAGCTTTTCCGAAAACAGCGAGGTACTCAAGAAGTTAGTTGATTGCATACCTACGCCACCGTATTCTATCCCGAAACTGGAGCGCGAGGAACGACTCAAGGCTGCGCAGGCGGGCGGTAGCAGTGATGGTCAGAATCCCAAGCCCGAACCTGAGGAGCCTACCGACGGCGCAGTTGACAATAGTCAAGAGGTTCAAAACGAAGATCCGGACTTGCCAAAAGAAAAAACAGAACCAGAGGAACCCCATGACCCTTTCCTCTGGCTTGCTCGTCCGCTTCTGGAAGCCAGCAGACTTGGACTGGACGATACCATCGTCAAGCTCCTCTCGGTTGGCGCGGATCCCAACCCCAAGAAAGGCACAAACTTGCGTGACAAGACTCCACTCCACGTCGCTGCCAGCTACTCCCACATCAGCTCCATCGAGCTGCTCATTGATGCTGGTGTTGACGTCAACCGGCCTGACGCTTTCGGTTATTCGCCGTTGTGGGGAGCGAACTCTGGCCCTGTTATAACAACATTAGTCGATAATGGAGCTAATATCGATGGTAGGACGCCCAATACCAAGGTTTTGCCCATACAGTCATTTTCTCGATGGGGAAGCTTTGTAGCTCTCGAAACCATTCTCGATTATAGACATTGTCACGAATACTTTGACGACACACAACCTGATCTTCACCCTGTGGATCTAGCCACCCAATTTCAAAGAAAGAAGTGTCTTGACATACTTCTACGCCACGGCCTGAAGACAGATTTCGTGAATCAAGACTCAAAATCACCCCTTTGGTTAACGATCAACTACGGGCGCATCGATATGTGCCGCGCTTTGTTGGAGAATGGGGCCGACCCGAACTTTGCCCCGGATGGAGCGCAACCTGCTTTGCACAAAGCGGTGAACATGCAAAGAATTGATATAATGGACTTGCTCATTGAGCACAAAGCCGACATTGACAAAGTAGAGACGCCTGGGGAGGGCTGGGCCCGCACACCATGTTCGTCACCCTCAGTTTGGTAACGAAGGTATACTGACATTTTGTAGTGAACGCGGCCCTTGACTGGAAATATTCTGAGCAAGTCTTATACCTTGTAGAGCATGGGGCGAACCCAAACGTCAAGGATATAGAGAATTTATGGGCTCTCTTCGTCGCAGCCCAAAACGGCGATAACAATGTGGTGCGAAAGTTGGTAGAGGCAGGGGCTGACCTGAACCCAGTTTCTGACACTGAGAAATGGACGCCAGTACATGCCGCATTCAAAAATCCCGAGACAGTTGCACTTCTGATAGAGTTGGGTGCTGATTTGACGATCCTCACCGCTAGCGACTACACCCCTTTGGATATTGCTCTCAGCAATGGCCAGCGAGGAACAATGGAGACTATCCTTGAAAAGTCAAAGATCAAGTTTGATTTGAGTCTCCGAGGGGCCCAGAAGGCCTTGGTGTACGCCGTTGACGATAATTATGTCGACGCGGTGGAGGCAATCCTCGAGGCTGGTGCCGACGTGAACACGGTTGATGTCGACTACGAGTTCAATAGGAATGAGCCGCTTATAGGATCAGCACTGAGAAGCGACAGTGAGGCCATGGTTCGAAAGCTTCTTGAGTTCAGACCAGATCTGAACCTTGTGAGTGAAAAGCAAAACACGGTACTCCATTGCATCTCGGGCAGGACGCCGGTGGCATCAGTTCGACTGCTTGTGAATGCTGGCGCAAGACTCGATGTTCTTAACAGCAACAGAGAGACCCCTCTAGCAATTGCCGCTGATCACGAGAATGATGAAGTTTTCAAGTACATCCTGACCAAAGAAGCCGCGCGGTCAGTGCTTCATGTCACACCACGAGAACAGGGTTCCACAGCGATGCATGTGGTATGTCTCAATGGAAAGCCTGAACTGGTAAAGCTATTGCTTGGACAGAAGTTTGATGTGAACTTTGCTTGTGATGGCCTCTGGGGCACTCCTTTGATCTCAGCAGTGATCGGACCTAGCGCAGAGGACAGACGCGAGGACAAGAGAGAGGTTATTGAGCTACTTCTGAAAGAGGGAGCCGATCCAAACAAAGCTGCAGGCTACTATGGGTATCCAATCATCGCCGTCTGTCTAACTGGTCGAGCTGAATTCGTCCAGCTAGTACTCGACCAAGGAGTCTCTCTTGATGTCAAGGATCCATTGAGCCGGAAGCCAACCCACGCGGCTTGTTACAACACTCTCGACGTCTTGAATCTCTTGAAAGTCCCTGATTCTGCCTTCATCACTAGAGATGCCGTTGGCCGAGTTCCTCTCCACTATGCTGTGTGCACCGGTCAAACTGACCTGGTCGAAGAGGTACTTGCACGATCTGCGCGCGTTGGTGTTGATATCAATGTCAAAGACAATGACGGATGGACGCCACTCCTCTGGGCCGCGCGCAGCTCTCTATCTTGGCGCCAGACACATGGCGCTGACGTCTTGGCGACTGATGTAGTGGCTCTGCTTTTGGAGAAGGGTGCCGATCCAAACATCAAGGGCATGGGCTTCTCTGCACCCTTCTCGGCCTCCCAAGTGGCATACTACCACGAGGCTGACGCGTAAGTAAACCCCTCCTTTCCGTTTTCTCATAGCTCACATGATGTCTATCTTAGAATCGGTGACCTTATTGCCTCAAAAGAGGGCAAAGAGCCTCCCAAGACGAAGAAAAGAGGTAGAAGGCCACCGGGTGGGTGGTGGTGCGATGTTTGTCTCCTGGATATCACAGGAAGCTACTTCAAGTGTGACGAGTGCCTTGACTTTGCTGTTTGTTTCAAGTGTTCTAGGTCGAGATCTCAGATCCATCCTCGCCACTCATTCCGCGATGAAGGAGAGGAGTGGGATGATAATGGAATGGTGGAGTCTGTAAAGTCGGAAGCTGGAGACAATGAGGCGCCGAAGGTTGATGGTGAAGCTGATGACGAAGATGTTTCGAAGCCAGAAGACGAAGGAAGCAGTGATGGGTTTGATGACGAGATTGTCGGCTAGAATGTGAGAAATACAATGAGATTATTGATGGTAAGGAGTTGGAAAAATATCGTCAAATGAACATTGATCATTATGCTTGTTGTATGTCGAAGTTAGCTGAAAGATCTTCAAAACCTAATAGTCCAACCGCTGAGGCTAGGACTACGACTGAACTCTGAGTGACATATTGTAGGCCTTTAAGTCGTCCTTGCGCGGATTTCCTTAGTCGTAGCATGTACCGCCCAGTTGAAATCAAACACTACAGCAAAATAGTAGATATTTGCGATACACAAACAGTTTTGGCCTAGGGTTAAAGAATAACAAGGGAAATGAAATCGCAAGAGAACAATCACGGAAACAAACGGAAGTGGTAAGCTAATCAAATAAACCAAAATGCTTGTCATAACGAGCGCTTGCTCAAAGTTACTAAATACGAACCCCTGTAGTCAATCATACATGCTTATCCATCATCAACACAGCCCAAAACTAATATCGTGCTTCGTCATAACATATGATAAGCCCCGTGGGCCAAAGGCTTGAGGGTCTGGATCGTTCCAGAGTAGCTCAACTACTTGTGCTCCCATCTTTACTGCGCCAGGTGTACGCGAAGCTTTTCCAACCAGGCCTCTGCGAAACCCCATGATGTGCTCTTTGCGTCTAGAGCAAGATGCCATTATGACACCAGGCCACAAGAGCATTCGTCGGTATGGAGAGTCGCCAACAAATAGAGAGAAGAAGACAGGCATCATCTTGTCGATCCGCATCTCGAGTTCAGCAGTCAGTTCAGGGCTCGCCAGCATGTCTTGGTGGAAAGCAGAGTGTAGATACACGATCAGAGCGTTCTGGTAGATCATTGTAGCTCCAGCGCGCTCCTGCCGGGGACGAAGACCATCAAGACTTTCTCCGTACGGGTTAAAGGTCTGTAACTTCAGTAGAAGACATTCATACTGTTTTTTGAGAGCCGTAGGCTTAGTACTGCTTCTCTTCTCTTCTTCCCGGCGAGCCTCAACAAGGTCTGAGATCTGTGGAATCATCTCGAAGAGGCGCTGTCCAAAGCCGAGAAGACATCCTCGAGATCTATAACCATCAAGAATACCCAACGACTGCAAAAAGGGGTCGAGCTCAACAGTCTGCTCAGACAACATGTTACGAGGGGAAATAGCGAGCTTCAGGGCATGGAACGCATAGAGTTCCAGGAGGAATCCCCTCAAGTGCTCAAGCTCATTGTAAGATTCGGAGGCTGTTGTGAGTAATCCGATGTATTCACGGCTTGCTTTAAGATGATGGTAAATATCACCGCGAGCGGTACCCTGAACGGTCTATCAAAGGTTAGTAAGTGCCTTGAACGATCCAGATTTGGTGACTTTACATCAAAAACACAGAGAAGAAGTAAGATCAGAGCAATATGGGAAGATCTTGTCGATTTTGTCTGTGCATTGGCTCCAGCGATCATTTGGCAGGTTTCTTCAGAGAGCAGTTTCTGCAGCCCTTCTAAGACGCGAGCGTAGTGACCACGGGTAGTCACCTCCAGCTCCAAGCCACGAGCCGCCGTGGAGTTGACCGTCAGATGAGCTCCTCCAATGGCTAGAACACAATCAAGGACCAGTTCGTTGCTTGCAGCCAATGGGAGTAAGTAGTTGATGAAAGGGTTCCCTTCAGCGCTCGGTCCTCGTGTCAGCATCTCCGCTGTAAAGTCTAGGTACTGCTGATAAAGCGGCCGCGAGTTGTCGTTTAGATAAGCTAGATTGCCGTATGTGGGAGCTGTTTGTGGGGACGAATGCTTAGAGGTGGCTTGTGGAACTATTGGAATAGCGGGTGTGCCGGACGTTCCAGGAGTGATGACGAGCTGTTGATTGCCATGATCGCTTTGTGTGACACCCTCAGAGTTAGAGCTAAGCTGCGTATCTTGCTGTTGGTTCTTGTCCGAGTTGGGCCAAACACAGTCTTGTTTAGAACGTGTGCATCCCGTGCAGACTGGCTTCACTTCATCGCACTTCTTACGTTTTGAACGGCAACTCAGGCAACCATTTTTAGACCGTGGGTGGTTTCGACGCCACTTGGTCGGGAATGGGGCACCTCGGTATGGTAGAGGTTGCTGGGTATCCATCAAGGCTTGATAGTAGAGAGACGGTTGAGCTTAGTGGTCGAGCTAAAAGCACATGGCTAATAAGTAAGAAACAGAAGGGAGAGGTAAGGTTTTGAGTATGTTGATTAAATCCGTTTCTGGGGTTGTCATCTTGTAGGGCTGAAGGTTGCCAGCCACGATTCTTAGTTGGATGTAATACGGTTATGCCCAATAGACGTCGATTCGACAAGGTCCTCTTATCTAAACGCTTATCAAAGCAATGTGTCTGGCTGATCCAAGAAGCGACTCCGCTTTACAGGGGCTACAAAGACCGGCTGAATCCTTCGTGCCCATTCTCGATTTCCAATCAGGCCTGTCACAGGGCCGTAAGCTTAGCTGCAAGCCCCCAATACCACCTGACAATGTACTGGTCTACTATCATTGGCTTTCAAACCATGAGTGTATTGCGGCATATAGGTTCAACAAAAGGAATTCTCTAGATTTGAGTTAATGGGCTGTTAGCCTAGCTCTGTTATTGGCGGAGAACGACATAAGCTTAATGGCCTAAAGTGAGTAACAGGATGTGGAAAAAGGGCGCGAGCTGAATCTTCCGGCCGTAGACTTTTCCGCACCTTTCATTCAAAGTATTCACGAAGTATTGCCATCGCTTTGGGTTTTAAAACAATGTTCAACTACTTGCAGTTGATTGTAGTTTTTAACCCTCTCGGTAGCGACTTCAGAGCGCTATAGATACAACGTCTATTGTTTTAGGCCAGAGTATGTGTTTGAAACTATCGCTAACTTCATTAATGTATGATATATATTCAGTTGCAATTCAAAAGTCGATTGTAAATCGCCCTGCTTCCTTTTTATGATATAAATTAGCCAGAGCTTCGAAGACAGTTCAAGCATCATCGATACGTATCACTGCTTGAAGCGAATAAAACCATTTATTAATACATGTGTATCATAACCATCATCTGCTTGCGCTCCAGGAGCACGGCGGAAGGGAAAACAGCATTGGCGTCTATCATCTCATACAGCGGTGTCTCGACCATCCGGTGTATCTGTGCTCGGTGGGTACGATTTGCTGGCAGTAACCAGCTCGATCTCATCATCCCTTATGCCCCATTCAGCGTAAGCTTGTGGTGCTGTCCGCGACTTCCTAGCATGGTTGCTGGATAACTGTCTTGAACCATACTGTGAGATGTTGCCACCATCTGATGTGTTGGTAGGGGTTTTTGAACGAGTGATGAATTTTTTGAGACCAGGAAGACAAACCACAGTCACAGCGGTGGTCATCTCAGCGGTACAGAGGGTGTCTGAATATGATGTTAACCAATCGATCTCATGATGAGTCGTGACACTAAAGAAAAAAGGACTTACTCCCAGATGCATCATCGAGTCCGAAGTCTGTCACATTGTACGCAATAAAGCGTGCGAGACTGACTATTAGAGTGATTGCGCCCAGAGAAAAGACGCCAACGAGACCAAGTTTCTGTTCTTTCCGGAGTTTCAAATGGGGAAGAAGGAAGAACGGGAAACAAAAGACTATATGTCAGATACACGTTAGCCGTGTCTATGCAATGGCTCGGTTTGACTTACGCAGTAGGTCAGTCGAAAAGTTGAGACACCATTGGACGACAAATACAGTGTAAGAATTCCATGCAGAATCTAGTTGATTTTCGATAGACCTGTCGGTACAAGTTAGCTTGTTTATATTCTCTGTTTGTTTAGTTGAAGAACTGACCAGTTATTTGAGATAGGGCGCGCTATGAGAGTGACTACAAGGAAAGCTGCAACTAAGCAACAGATAAGATATCCTGTGCTTATATATAATGCTTTCCTCAAAGTGCCAAGAACATGGGGTATCAGAAACCAGTAGAATGCGACAATAGAAAGCTTAGACCAGTATATTCCAACGTCGAAAAAGTACTCCGCCACGAAAACAGTCTGCAAAGAGAATATCGGTCAGCTTATAGGTCTTCCAATGTTTAGTTTGCTCGAGATGTGTTAAGGCTTGCAGCTGCACAGCCTTGCAGGGCATTCGCAGATAGTAGTTGACTTGGTGATAGATGAGATTACTACATACCTTCAAGTATGGCACGCTATTGACGACTAGCTCTTCGCCAACTGCAGGATGCTCGATTAAAATCTGCAGAGCGACAGTAGAGCAGATAAACCACCCCAGAGCGAACAACCAACCGAGCCAAGCAAAATACTCAGCAATGGTAAGTGTCGCTCTCTCAAAGCGAAGCCGAGCCCAACATCGAAGAACGATGACTGTCAGGGCTAAAGCCAGGAGAAGTGCCTGAACGACCTACACATGTAGCAAATCAGTAAACAGCTTTTGGGACAGATTTATCGCGCATAACCATACAATTGAAACTACGATCAGCATCGTGATGCCGCTGCCGCCAGTTCTGCTCAACAGACACTCTTTATTCGTCTCTTCATGGACGAAAGTAATGAGCGGAACGGCGCAAAAAAGAAAAGAACGAAACAGGGGACGCGTCAAGCCACGCAAAACCGGTAGGGAATTGTGCTAAATACGTGCGCGGGAGTTCCAATGGCTCGCAGTGGCAAGCTAAAATTCGAGTCAGGAGCCATGTGGCGGATGCATTAGCGTATCAGACTTTTAATGCAAAGAAAGGTTCTTCCTGGCGACATTACGGAGAAATATACAAAACGAGATTTGAGGTTGCATCCGCTTCAGTAGTGCGGTCTCGCCATTCTTTAGGGTTTGGAGCTTTGGCGCGATGTGGTTAAACTTAATGCTAGGATGCAGTAGCTTTGACGCTATTGCGTCCTTTATCTCCAGCAGACAAAGAAAGGGGCAAGCACTAACTAACAGCCGGCTAGTTCCCGCGGTTGAAGTTGTGCTACCGAAGCGTTATCTGTATGTCGAGCTTAACGCGATCTCGCCATTTTGACATAAGGGAATAACCATGTGGAAAACCAACATCTAGCTATATCGGTCCTCAGCCTCATCAGGCAAGCTCGCGGACATGTATGACGCTTTCCCTTTCACGCTTTCTTTAGCGCGGCTAGACTACCTATCTCACCAGCTAAGACCAGCCTAAGATTGTTACTGTTGGACGGAAAAACTTTTTGGTATACTCGCCCTAATATAACCAAAACAAACCGTTCATTCACCCCGGCGTTCATAGTGATAATGACCAATGTATGCATCACCCAAAAGGTCTTCTTCGTTAGATGTTCTTACGATCGCGCTCGGTCGGAGGGTGACACAGTTTGTAGAATAGTGCTCTATTAACCACGTATGTATATATGTCCCGAACATTCTCCATGTTGGGCCCAGTATTAAAAACTATCTCTAAAGATGCAGACTTCTCAACCCCGCTACTCGCCGGTCTGGATATCATATGGGAACAACCAGCCGTTGTCCTCATCCAACTCATCCTCAAAGGTCGTGCCATGCAGTTGCTCATACCTCTCTAGGTCGAACTCGCCATCACCTGCCTTGCCGTTGATGATATTACCGATGGTATGTCCGATGAACTGACCCTCGGTATATGCTCCATGAAGGTAACCAAAAAACTCGGCTGAGTTAGCCTCGCCAGCAAACCAGAGGCGTTCGAGATTGGCCCTCATGTTCTGGTGCTTCTCGAGGGTCATGCCAACAGGCCAGTTGCTATATGAACCAAAAGTCCAACTGCACCTTATTAGCTTCCACAGATCACTCAATCGATGAATTAACTTACGTCTCGGTGCTCCAGCGCGGGTAGAAGAACGCCGTTGGCTTAGGAACCTTCTTATCGGGGAACATGAGCCGAAGAACCTCAAGCATCTGCTCCTCTGTCTGCTCGTTTGTCTGCTGCTCTACGCGATAAGCTTGGTCGCCAGTGACCGTAGCGAAGATGATGTTAGATCCCTCCAAAAAGCCCTTGGCATTCAGTGACTGGAAGAGCGGATAATTGCCTCGCTCAACAGGATCAGCGTACAAGAAGTACTGAGTCTCGCCATCATCCCAGAATGACTCGTTGAACTGCATAAAGATCTTGGTGTATGTAGCCATGGCGAATTGGTCAATGGCCTCCTGCTTCCAGCGAGGAATCTCGGGCTTAAACTCCACAACGTCGTTCTGCAGCACACCTGGTGAGAATGTACAGATAGCATAGTCGGCCTCGATACAGCCGTCGTTGGTCAAGATCTTCACGCCATCCTTGGAGTACTGGATCTTCTTGACAGTTGTCTTCAAGCGAAGCTGCGAGCCATCCTTCTTGAGGAACTCCTTAGCTTCTTGTTGAATCATGTAGTTATAACCACGTTGATCCCAGACGAGATTGCTCTCATCGCCAAAGTAGCTGAACGTGGCGTTTCCGGCAGCCTCGCCGAACACCAGGCCACTCTCATCAGCTGTCACACCAGCCTCGAAATCCCATCCCCACCAATCGGCTGCCTGCGCATGCATATCATCTCTCTTTGGGCGCCAGCCTGCCGTTCGCAGGGCGGCTCGCGCAGATGTGTCTTGCAGGTTATCCAAGATGATTTCTCCGGCGACTGCAGACATCTGGTCGGCAGCGGAATCGAATTCGTCAATCTTGTCGCTCCAGTCTGTATCGCCCTCGTGGTCGTATGTCTTGAACGCGTCGTAATCTGCGAAGGTTGATTTGATCTTGTGCTTCTTTGCTAACTCATAGATGGGGTTCTCGTGTGTCTTGTCTGATCCGAGACCCTCAATCCAATTGGCACCCAGCTCAATGGTAAACGGCTTGTTAGTTGTGGAATTTTTGCCAAAAGAGTGCTTCCTCAGACGACCTCCGATGTAGTCATTGTGTTCAACAATGATGTAGTCCGTGATCTTTGCATCTGTAAGGTTCTGCGCGGCTGCAATGCCTGCGACACCGGCTCCGAGAATGGCAACTTTGGTCTTCTTGCAGGACCCCTTGTCAGCGCGGGGAATAGCTGACGACTGGGCGGCGGAAAAGAAAGCTGAGAGAACAGCCAGCAGCTGGGTAGGTGACTGTTTCATAATGAACGTGGACGAATGAAAATAAATGAGTGAATGGTGAGGGTGCCAAGGAGCCGCAATCTTTCACTTGTCTAGCTGAGAGGCTTGACAGACTAAATAGAGATCAACCTTCGAGAACATTTCGCTCTCAACCTTCCAATTATGGCTTTTCTGCCGAGACATAAGACCTTGGAATTAGTACGTCGGACATTACTCACGCCACCGTACAAACTAAGAGTCGTCAGCCATTAATCTTGAGACGCTTGCCTGCGCTATTGACAGCGCGTCATGACAATCCCTGCAGATTGATCCGCGCCAATTATAAATCTTGATTGGTGGACTCATCTCAGACAGTCTGTTAGCGCGAGTCAGGCAAGCATTCTATTCGCGACGGAAGTTGCGGCAGCTTTTCGGAGGGCCTTGTACCAAATTGGTGAGAGATGCGATAGAGTTTCCAGGTGGGTATCCGACTTACCGGGTCGTCTATACCACAGCGGAGAGCGGCGACATGCATCCTTTTGGCCCTTTAATTTCTCGTTCTATGTTCTAGACGCGTTCATCGCAACCAATTGCGGTTGTGGCCGATCGGATGTGCCGTCTCCATACGAAGGCGGAATCGTCCTAGAACTTTCTGCAAAGGAAAAATTCATCTTCCGATCGCAAAAGAGGCCCCACGTTGGTTGATATTGATCGTTATCCTCAGTGTAGCGAAGACTATCGTCTTCGATCCTCGCAGTACACACAACATGTCGATGAGAAATTTAGATCCAGGGTAGGTGGCTCCGCCTACTAGTTATAGAAAGCAGTGCAATAATGTGACTCAGTATCGGGATTTCAATAACCCCTTATTTAACGGTTTGAATGCAATGGAACTAAGTGTTTTATTATAGTTGAACTGTATAAAGCATGGAATCATCATGGCTGGCTTGCTGAGGTAAACGTATGGGGTGCATGTTGACCACCAATTTTCGGCCAAACTATGATACTTGCTTCACTTTGCCTTGCCCAAGCCGGTCTTTAAAGGTTTCTTGACCAGCGGAGGTGTTCCTGAAACACAACCGCAACACGTTGGGGTATCTATGTCAAAACTTGTTAAGCATGAAGGATCTGTAGAATATGTACAATCTGTTAAGAAATGAGTTTTGTCTTGATGGCGAAGCGCAAAGCTTCTCCGCTAATTTTCAGCCACTATTGCTGTCAGCCACTCACCACGCGTGCCACAGCCCCATAACGAGTGATGTCCCCATCTTTTAAGATTCCAAGTAGTGAATCTTGTTGACTTAAAATTGGGGGTTTCTAGAGAAGACTACATACGTAGTATTTGGCCAAGACAAAGGCATTCGCTATTTCTGCAATTGTTAACTGTAGTTAGCATTATCCTGGCAATAACAGAACGAATCCGAAATGCTTATCCTGTGGGTAGGTAAGAGCGGGGTCCTTGCGTTCCGGCTGACAAAGGACTTCATATGTTTGCCATGTCCGCCGCGGGGCTGGACATTGCTGCCTGGATGTCTTACTCAAATGATCCTCACTTCATCCTGTATATTGAATCCTTCAGGGCCGCTTCTGTTTTGGAGACAAGACAGCTTTATTTGCAGATAATTAACCTTGACAATGTTGTGTGCTAAGTGCATGTCCATGTTCCTGAAGAGCGCAACTCGGGGTCTCCATTATCAAGAGCACGAAGGGCTCGCGACTGCTGCGAGAAATGGGTGCAAAATTTGTCACTACCTACTCCAACGGCATTTACTTAGAGACTGGAGACCGCTTAAGTACGAGTTCTTCTTAGCGGACTACCGGCAAAGACACTGGCAGATACAATTTTGCCAAGGCGACGAAGAGGTCAGGGACATACCAATTTGGCAGAGACCACAAGACTTGGTGATCTTCGTTCAAGTCGCGGCTTCGTCGGATATTCCGTTTGGCTATGATGAGTTCTTGAGCTTGGTGGACGCCGACCTAGAATCTACCCCATCTAGGGTCCGAATGGAGTTCCCTCCTCTGCAAGACATCCCAGACAACACTGGCCACGAAAAGGTCGCGCAAATAGCTAAAAAATGGCTCGCAGCTTGTAAGGACAACCACGACTGTCAATCTGCTTCGGGATCACAAGAAGCTGGCTGGTACCCCAAGCGACTCATCCAGGTTGGTAACGAAAGCCAGCCGCCGCGATTAGTCTCACCAACAAGCGATACTTTGGAAGGCACATATGCCGCTTTGAGCCATTGCTGGGGAGAAAACCCAGACTTCCTGATGTTGACGTCAGACACATTGGCCGAATTTCGTGATGAAATATCGTTATCAAGATTGCCAGCAAGCTTTCGTGACGCTATCATTACTTGCCGCCGAATGGAAATTCCTTATATTTGGATAGACTCACTCTGCATCCTGCAGAGCGGCCCTGGCGCCCGTCAAGACTGGTTGTTACATTCCGAGATTATGCATCAAGTCTACCAGAACTGTGAACTGAACATATCCATCGACGTTTCCTCGGATCCGCATGGTGGTGCTTTCCGTTCAAGAGACCAGAAATATCTACAGGATTGCTATGTTTGGACTCCATTTCACGCTTTACCCCAATGCCCTCCCCTACCAAACATGGTAGCGAGCGAGGATCAGTACACGAATGCTGATGAAGCCAATGATTGTAATGGTGTGAATGGAAGTGGCTACTTGCAAGAGAATACGAAAGAACAGCCAGTTTCGCGAAATCTTTGCGCCGTATACACTCAAGATGATTTTGCGTGGCCAAGGATTCACCTCCCTTTGAATACAAGAGCCTGGGTATTTCAAGAACGACTGCTATCTCCAAGAACCTTACACTTCTCTTTGGATAGAATTACATGGGAGTGTGGGCAAGACATCGAACTCAACGAATATCTCGCTGAAAGTATGAGTTACGGTCTTGCAACAGGATTTGACTGTCTGTATCAAGCTACATATACCATCCGGTATAATGGTCATCTAAGCCTGTATTATCATGATCTTGTTTTCGAGTACACTGTCCGTCAACTGAGTTATCCAGACGAGGACAAATTGGTTGCTTTCGCCGCTGTTGCACGCCGCTGCTCATCATATCTCGGACGAGATTACTTTGCGGGAATCTTTCGCAGTACAATGCCCATGGCTCTTCTCTGGGAAGCTGACGTACGCCACGACCCCAAAAGGTCAGAAGTCACTTACCGCGCACCATCATGGAGTTGGGCGAGTTTGGACTGTCGTATCATATTCAGAGCAGTGAGAGAACACGCTCTTGTTCTGGCAAATGTGGAGGAAGTCACGGTGGACCTAGTTGACCCGGAAAACCCTTTTGGGCAAGTCAAGTCTGCTTCCCTTACTATGACTGGACCATTGGTGGCTTCTAAAGCACTTTTGCCGCTCCAGCATAACACTGAAGAAGCCAACTCCCAAGGAAATTATACTGTCATGGGGCAGTGGTTTGAGGTCATTCCCGATAGAGAACTCGTGCGAGGCTCGGACCAAGAATGGCCGGAACAACAGAGGCTATGGATAGACTCGCAAGATGACATGTTTCTACTCGCTATCACGGAAGATGCGGACCGTACTGAAGGTCGATTTTGTATTGGTATCTTGATTCAGAAAGGCACTGAAGGAAAATTCACCCGCGTAGGATTTTGGAAAGGAAATCCGGGATTTGTGTCGAAACATGCTGATACGGTATGCGAGTTTAAGTCCGAAACTGTCACGATAGTTTAGGCAACCTGGATAAAACAGCGATACAAGAAGAGGTTTAATTTTATCATGTTCTGGTCCTTAGATGTTGAAATTGCAAAATTCCGTGAAATCTTTATAGTGTCCCTCGAAGTGCACATCTCTGAATCAATATTGAACCATCAATGAGCCTCCCTACACGCCGCCTCGGGATCCGAATCAGGCACCGCCCTGTGATTTGGTAGTTTCCTCACTCATCTGAGCGGTTGTCGAAGATGAAGCGGTCCTGCCGTCTCGTGCCGCCGCCATCGCCGCCTTGTAATCCTTAAATTCGAACCAAGAAATCCCCGCTGCAAAAGATGAAAGTTTACTAGAGACGCAGCGGGTTAGTCGCCGAATACCTCGTCATCCCCAGCGTGATACCACAGGTATACACAGAACTCGATTATAATTATCAGGGGAGGCACTAACCACATGGCGATTCCTAGAGCAAAGATCACCCATCCCAAAGCGCAGGTAACTCCATTGCATGAAGATGTGTTTGCCTGCATGGTCATGAAAACCACAGCGGACCAAAACACGATCTCTAGAATGTTGAGGATCAAGTTTGCCTTGAAGCTCATCCACTTTCGAAAGTACTTAGTGTGCTGGCTTAGGGCCTGATAAAGTATCAGGATAATCGATTTGGCAGCCTTGATACATGTTAGAAGACCTTGGCTAGTGTGATGGATTAATGCTTACGTACCATGCCAAGAGCCATGCTGCCGGATCTAGTTCTCGGAGCATTCCGATTGCGCAGTACAAGACGGACCAGACCAAGGATCAATACTATCAGGGATACAATAATACCGACAATGTGGATCGGAAGCTTGTACTGAGACTGGAAGACCCTTCGCAAGAAGCTGGTCTTGACAATGGTAGGGTGTGCCATGCTGTCGGGTCTCGGTAGTTTAATCTTGAGCAAAGAGTTTAGAGTAGTAAGCGGAGGTTGAGTTGGTGGTGGAGCGAACAGTGGAAAAGAACAACTGTCTGGTTGTGCAAAGCAGCCGCTTTATAGATTAGCAATTGACTCATTAATGGAAGTTTGTCTATGTTTAGCATCTATATGGTATCCAGCCAGTTCAGCCTTGTAAGCAAGTATTATCTTTGTCTCGGTGGTTTTTGAGTCTCGGCAGTTGAGTGTAACGCTTCATCCGCGTCAGCCCTAAGCCTTGACGTCTTGCTCGGTTTCGCTCCCAGTATCTAGCGCCCTGACGTGCGGCCTTGTATTGAAGAGTAAGTGGCTGAAGGACACGGTAGATAACTAGTCTAGGACATATTAGGCATCTGAGAAATCGTTACGCGTATATACACGAACATAGAGCTGGTTTTTGGCTCAGGTGCTTTTGAGCTAAAAGTAAACTCTTCTTTAATTTGATAGCTGCTAAAGTTCATACATGAATGAGTCTGGCTAGATCGCCCCAGTGGGGCTTGGAGTCTTTCACCCCTGTAAGTGTGCTCAGATACCAGAAGCTTAATTTTGAGAAGTGCTCATCGTTTTTCCTTCGGTGGTCAGAGTACCGTCTGCTCCTGGGAACCGGATGGAATTAGAGTTACAATTAGACGTCATGTATACAAGTAGATTAAGATGATATGAGAGACTTTTGGGGGACTACCATGCAGCTTACGTAGCACGTTGCGTTGATTAAAGACTGCGGTCGATCAGGTTTCGGTTTCGGTTTCGGTCTCGCTCTCTGTCTCGCGAATTCGGGATCGTAGAGTAGCCCGGGGGAGATTCAATCAGCCATGTATGGCAAACCGAAAAATCCCTTGTAGCAGTAAAATATCCGCAAACCATGTATTTTTTAAGCTTATTTGCTACTTCCCCCCATCTATTTTTTGACAATAAACGGCGACAGCACGATGGCATCCAGCGAACCTCAAGACACAGAAAACACAATTATGGCGAACCAAAACGACAATGAAAATGATCATCGTTTCATAGTAGGATGGGAAGAGCCTATTGACAAAGACCACGACAATCCTATGAACTGGTCCAAGGGACGTAAATGGGGTATCATTGGAATTCTCTCCTTCATCACCTTCTTGACGTTAGTGGCCACCTCAATACCTCAGATACCATACTCATTAATCTGCAGCCCTCTAGCATCCTCAATGATGGCACCAGGTGTTCCCGAAATCATGGCCGAGTTTAAGAATTCCAGTACCGAAGCATCAACATTTGTAGTATCCATTTTCGTCCTTGGATTCGCATTTGGACCACTTCTAATGGCTCCGTTGAGCGAAATTTATGGTCGGACACCTGTATACCACGTATGCAATTCCTTGTTCGTTTTGTTCACGGTTGGCTGTGCCCTATCTCAGGATGTTGGAATGTTAATGGCATTCCGCTTCTTATCTGGTTTCGTCGGCGTTGCAGTAGTTACGTGCGGAAGTGGCTCGATAGCCGATATGGTACCCGCAGAGCAACGAGGTGCAGCTATGGCAGTCTGGTCCATAGGCCCAATGCTGGGTCCTGTTGTTGGTCCAGTATGCGCTGGGTTTCTGGTAGATGCGAAAGGTTGGAGATGGGTGTTTTGGGTCACAACCATGGTGGTAAGTCACAACTCCAACGCCATGGGCCGAAATGATATGTTTGTTGATGGTTAACCTGGGGTTTTAGGCGGGAGTCGCTGTACTCGCGTCGTTCCTAGTCCTTCGCGAAACATATGCCCCGATACTTCTCGAACGAAAAGCAGCCAAGTTACGGAAGGCAACCGGTAACGACAGATACCGTTCGACAGATACAAGAGCTACACCACGAGAAGTCTTCCTCACCACTATCACTCGGCCTGTCAGAATGTTAATCTTCTCGCCCATCGTAACGATGGTCTGCGTGTACATCGCGACACTTTACGGAATGCTCTACCTACTCTTTACAACTTTCACGTTCGTGTATCAGGATATTTACGGCTTCAGCTCTATCGGAGCGGGTCTTTCTTTCATTGCTGGTGGAGTGGGTAACTTACTCGGTTTATTCTTCGTTGGTTTCTTCTCCGATAAGTTGATAAGGGATGCCAAAATTGAGGGCATCCCAGTTTCAGCAGAGCAACGGCTCGACTTAAGACTGACTGTTCCGACGGCACTGTGCCTTCCAATTGGTCTCATCATATACGGATGGACAGCTGAAGAGCGACTGCACTGGATTGTTCCTATGATAGGAACATCAATTCTTGGGTTTGGCATGATTGGCATCTTTATGATATCCCAAACATATCTGGTGGATGCATTTACAGAATACGCAGCTTCAGTCACTGCTGCTAATGCTGTGTTGCGAAGCTTGCTGGGAGCTCTTCTCCCTCTGGGTGGTTTGGGTCTTTATAATGCTCTTGGCTTAGGATGGGGCAATACTCTTCTTGGATTGATTGCTTTGGCACTGGCCCCTGTTCCGTGGCTGTTGTGTAAATTCGGTGGAAGAATCAGGACCAGCTCCAAATTCCGCGCCGAGTTCTAGTTGAATATCATTGTTTTGATACTGCCGTCATATCCCTGGAAGATCAAGTATACAATTCATTCAGTCAGGAGCAGAAATCCCCGGAAGAATCCGGTAAAGAGAATCCACAATGTACGCTTATGATTCAAACCCTCTTTTACGGAGACAATCATTAATGTAAGGTATTTTACTCTAGCCAGTCTATTAGTCATTTGGTCGGCAAATATGACCCAGACTTCAACTTCACCGTTGTATTCTAGTTTTTTCCCTTATCGAACAAGAAGTACGTCACAAAGCTCACAAGAAGACAAGGAGACACAAGGCATCTCGTATGCCTATTAACAAGTGTGTTTTTGAATCTCATTGAAAACTCAAGCTTTTTCTCGAAATAAAACTATGATTTATATCTTCACCACAATGCCTTAGGGCATCCAGGCAAGGCTGGAAGGTCTAACCGTTAGTAGTGTCTCGGTCGGTCTCAGGGTCCCGGCAAGTGATGTCCAAAAGCTTCGTGTCCACATTGTCGCAGTCGTAGACCGGTGGCTTCTTGCTTGGCACGTTAACCTTGATGTTCTCGGCCACAATGTTATTGCATCGCTGTTGGATTGTAAGTTGAACTGAAAACTTGTGAATGAGAAATAGGAGACTTACATCAGGTGCGCTGCAGACCAGAGATCCTGCTCGGGGATCGAACTTCTTTGAGACTGTGCCCCAGAAGTTCTTCATGGTGACATCCTCGATGGTCAAGTTCGCCTTGTCCTCTGTCAGTGACTATCTCCTCATATGGCGTGAAGCAACTTACAGGGAACTCGTTGCAAAGAGTTTGGTTCTTCTGACCATAACATTGTGTAATGGTGATGGCGTTGTCGTTGTTTTCATGGTAGAAGCGATCATAGGTGACGTTTCTTACGCGGCCGAGACCACCACCTCCGTTCAGTAGACTCTGGAACGCAGTCTCGACACCAGGCCAAACCTTGATACGAGCACCGTCGCTGGCGTTAGACATGGAGATGTTGTAGATATACAAGTTCTCGACAATATCGGTTTCGCCCTTGTACTGACCCAGAGAGCCGACACTGATACCGTGAGATCCATTACAGACAAGGTTCTGGACAACCACGTTGGTGCTGTTGGGCTTGAAAGACACGCAGTCTGAGATTGTCAGCCAAGGTCAGTGGCCTGGTTCAGAAGAAACTCACCATCAGTGTTGTCGATGAAAGAGTTCTGGATGACCACTCGGTCCGAGCGGTATGTGTCCCAGCCATCAGAGTTGGCGATCTTGACTCCGTTCAAACTCTTGGCCTGAAGATCTAGGTCGCTGATCAGGACATCTGTACTGTTGATGATGATGTTGAACCACTGATGTACGTTAGCATGAGTCTATGAAAGTTTGGGGTGAGGATCAGACTTACGTTAGGCGAGTTTCGCATTCGCAGGTTCGACATGGTGAGACCATGGGCGTCCTCGATGGTCAAGAGAATTGGCCGCAGTAACTAAGCGAATAAAGTTAATTTGGCTTCTAATCTGGTCGTTTTTATGAATACACTTACAGTCTTGTTAGTGACAATCTCCTCCCAGTACGCTTGACCATGACCATCAAGCACGGATTGCTCGTTCGTCAGGTCTCCATAGATATTGACGTCCTTGCCACCAATCTTCCAGAAAGAAGACATGTTCTGGAAATCATACTTAAAGCTGTTCTCCGCCCAGTAGTAGGGGTCAGATTTGAAGTTGAGCGTTCCGGTGATAATGACGTCTACATGGGCGAGCCATGTTAGATCAAGAGGCGAAGCAATTGTGTACGTCTGGTCCAGGACAATTGTTCCTCCTTTGTTGCATTTCTTGAATGCCTTCAGGATACGGGGGGCATCATCATTGTTCTTTCCCTTTCCAGGCTTGACATAGCAATACTCCTTTCGAGAGCGTGGTGGCGAGAGTGGGAAGGCTTTGCCGGTGCCATATGGTGCAGCTTCGACATGAGGCCGCTTGGGCAAATGGTGCGAGGGATTGCCCGCTACGGATGACACCAACGCGCAGAGCGCGGCGGCAGAAAGAAACTTGCTGATGAACATATTTTACAGTACAACAAGACTATGCTGCTGAACCCAATTTGAAAAATCGAGATCTACTACTTCTTATACTTCTCGGGAATATGTAGAGATAATGAACTTGAGAGATTGAGGTATTGTTCCTATTGGTGGAATAACAAGGTCGATATTCCGGCTAAAGCTCATAAGCGACCCCAGTCAGTTACAGACAGATCACTGCCATGTTCAACTTCTTGAATTACCCCAGGATTGCCATTCCCAGATTAAACGCGGGGTTACCAATAGGATGCTTTTACTCTCATCTCGGATCCATTAAACTAGCTCCTTTCTCCTCGTCGTCCGCTCACAATCAGCTCATGACCTGGCTTGAATTCCCCCAAACCCCCAAACATCCCCGCAACTAGTTGAGCCGGTTTGCCGGCTTGTCGTGCGTCACCTCCGTCCTTTAATTTATTTTCCCTTCCGTTTCTCGAACCCTAATTGCTCGGTAATCAGGAACAAAGTTTATGATTCATCCCAACTCACAACCCCCTGGGGCTCTTTCTCGAGAAGAGTCTTCAATTTTGAGAAGTAGCCAATCAGCCAAGTTCATCATGCGGACTCTTCTTCCAGAGTCATACCTATGATCTAATTGGCTAAGTACCCCATCTCAGCAGCACTCATAGCAAAACTCAATTTCGTAGAACCCCCTGCTACATGAAATAATTAGACAATTCTGAGCAAGGTCTCCTTGGCATGTGCAAAAGACCCCCCGAACACCCCAACATCATCGAACTCGTCCAATAGAAGTGTCTAAAACGCCCGAAAACTAGTTTCTTTGCCGTCCTTCTCGCGAACCAATTCCTCCCCACAACCCCTATAGTTTTGTTTACCTGCTCACAAGTGACATCAATCGACACCTCTTGATCTGGTCTAGCCTCCACATAATCTTCTGGTACGCAGGCTGCGAACCCACCATGATCAGACCTAGCGCATGCTCTATCTGCCTCAACCGTCCCCGCCGAATGGAAGAAGAACTCAGTGGCAGCTATCATGTTGTCCGTCCTACAAAGCTTTTCACGAATATCCAGAGAGAACAGCACCGAAGCGAGCACTTTCATCGACAAGCTCCACGTTATGATCCAGGACTTGACAGGCGGTAATTGCCATTCGTGACACCATGCACCTAGTATTGTCACCCATACGCCCGCCTAATGACCGGGAAGGCTCTTGACTAGCTGGCGATCATGGTATTTGTTTGTTAATTGTCCCAGATGAAAGCGACCAACTGTGAATGACTTTCCGAATGAAGTTGTAAGGTAAAAGAAATTCGCATAACACTGTAAAGTATCTCACTGGTCTGCCTAGCATCTTGGGTATTTCTGCATCGGCGAGCAAAGTTCAGAATTTTGCCCCATATGCTCATTGTGTACATCAAACTTGAATTGAAATTTCTCTACGACTCAGACCTCGCAAGACTTTCTACGCAATTCTAGTCGAACACTATCACCATGTCAAATCACAATCCAGCGTCTGCTTCACTCATTAAGAAACAAGCACGAGATCTCCAAGCCCAAAACAACTATATAAGGGGCAACTATTAAGGTCTGCTTTTAACTATGGCAAAAAACATAGTATTTCCACATTTAAAGTATAATATTTTATACTTATATTATAACCTAATTTAAGCTTTTCTAAAGCTGCTTTTTATATTATAACTTGAAGGTGCCAAGCTTTGTCGAAGGCTTGCACCAGCTCCTCTGGCAATGTGCTCTTCTCCGACGCTGCTAGGTTCTGCCCCAACTGCTTCGCGCTGCTCGCAGACACCATGATGGCATCACCACGCTCCGCCTTCAGCTGACTATAGAAATTGCTCCACCGCAATGCTGCCTCCGCTATAGTCAGATCAAGCGTCTTAGCCAGAGGCCTAACATCATCCAGAGCGTCAAAGTAAGCATTGTTCCAATACCTTGCTCTATACATGGCACCTTGCTGTATGTTGGGATCAAATCGGCTTCCTTCTTCATGAGACGAGCTGTCACGCTGATATCTGTCGGTCAAAAATCCACCAGCTAGAGGGTTGTACTGGTAGAAGGAGATGCCGTAGTGATCCAGACAAGGGAAAAGATCAGGTTCAACGATACGTAGAAGGGCATTGTATACGCCTTGATATACATTAATTTTCTTCCAGCCATTACGGTTAATGATCTCGCTCATCTAAGCCACTTCCCAAGCTGCATAGTTGCTGATAACGAATCGCTTGAACAAGCCTTCATTGTATAGCCAGTCGACTTCGGAGAGTGTCTCCTCATAGGGAGTCTTGTGATCGGGGCCGTGTGAATCAACAGAAGTAGGCCCCTTAGGGCCAGAAGGTTCTCAGAGCAATCAAGCAAAGAGAGCAGCGAGATGTGGCTGAACGAGTTGCTGTGTGAATGCAGGCATGTGTGCCGATCTAATATGAAATCCCTTTTGCGATATCTCACGTTTGCTTCAAGGACAGCAAATAACTGACCAAAATGTCGTCGATATACTATATAAGAATTCCGTAACCTCGGCAATCTGAAAACCTCTGCCACTTCTGAAGTCCAGCAACACAAACCCCACCTCTTCAAAAGCTATTGCCTCTCTTCCTCCCAAGTTGATCGCTGTAACAATGGGCTCCATATCACATGACAATGAATTCGATGTCATCATCGTCGGTGCTGGTCTTTCGGGCCTCTGCACTCTCCATCACATTCGAGAACAATTCCCTGACTGGAGGGTTAAGGTTCTAGATGCTGCCCCCGATGTCGGTGGCACCTGTATTGGAATCCATACCCAGGTTGCCGATTCGACTCCGAGTCTCTCTCCTATGCCTTTTCCTTCGACAAAGAGCTGCTCAACGAATGGCATTGGAATGAAACCTTTCCAGCCCAGCCCGACACCCTAAGATACTTGAAACGATTTGCCAAAGACCATGAACTGTATCCGTAAATTCAATCCAACACTATTGTAAAGTCCGCCCGTTGGAACGGTCATCAGTCCTGGAGCCTGGAAGATAGCTCCGGTACCAAATACACGACAACATTCTTGGTTAGTTGCATGGGCTTTCTCTCTGTCTCAACACGGCCTGCGATCCCGGGGCTCGACAACTTCAAGGGCACACTCTTTCACACATCTCGCTGGCCCAGAGACCTTGAAGTGAAACCCGATTTTGCTGGCAAACGTGTTGGCATAATCGGAACAGGAGCAACTCTCCGGAACTCTGAAATCCCAGAAGAGCAAATGGCTGGGATTATCAAGAGCGGTCGCTATGACTCAATCTTCTATGCTTGTGCCCAATCTTCTTCAGGATTCATCATCTCCCCGACCCTCGCAATACTTCTGAAGCTTCTGACGAAGAGCGTATAAAGCTTTGGGAAAGGCTTTACGATTCGCCAGGTCTGTACCAAGCCTATGCCCGTCATCATTCAGCCCTCAACTTCTTCTAACAAAATCAGACAGCGAGTTGACGACCTGGTCTTGGCCGAAAATTTGGTCCCTAAAAACCATGACTTTGGCACTCGCCGTGTACCCTTGGAAAGCTGCTACTATGAGGCTTACAACAAATCGCATGTTCACTTGACAGATCTCAAAGAAACGCCTATTGAGAGAATGACTGCGACTGGTATCAAGATCTCAGATGGAGTCGAAAATAACGTAGACATCCTCATCTGCGCAACAGGCTTTAACTCAATTACGGGTGCCTTCGGTGCCATTGAGTGGCATGGAAATGATGAGCGCCCCTTGTTGTCAACACTTCAGACAATCCCAAGGGTGCTGCCAGGGCTATTTGGCCTGACCATCGACCTGAAACTTACCTGGGCTGCACTATTCCCGACATGCCAAATCTATTCATGGTCCTTGGGCCCCATCAACCTTTCGGGAATGCTACCCGTAATGTTGAATATGTGTCCAACTTTATTGTTGATTTATTGGGATACTGTAAGAGACAGGGTTTTCAGCGCGTTGAACCGACTGGAGAGCCTGTGGAAGAGTGGAACGAACATGTGGTTACCTGTAGTAAGGCTCATTTGCTGATGAATGAAATCGATAGTTGGATGACTCGGGTCAACAAAAATGTCAACGGAAAGTCAGTTAGAAGTGTAGCAAGATACTGTGGAGTTGCGAAGGAATATCAGAGATGCTGTCAAGAAGTTAAAGATTCGGGATACAATGGCTTCAAATTTACCTAGACAGGGACTTTGGTATGAATTGAACCTCTTTACTCGTATGAATCCACACCTCTTCTCTCAAGTAGTGTAAATCAATTAATCTATTCAACTACTTTAAAAGATCTTCTTTATTATGTATTTCAAGTTCAAATATTGATCAGGCTATCTAGATAATATATGATTTGGGGACTAATAGACCCTGTACTAATTTGAGTGAATTTATACATCAGCTGGAAAGAGTTGCATATCGGAACTTGAAATCGATCCTCGCGCATATCCTGATAAATACTACTTAACTTATAACAAAATTTCTTAATGTCGCGAAAGTAAGGGACGAGTCGTCTTTATAAGAAACAGGGAATTTATGGCGAAGATCCTTCCCGTAAAGCTAGAGCTTAGTTCTCGGAGCATTAGCATGCTGTCTAAATTCCTAGCTGCATACTATGATCTACTATGGTCCCCGAAATGGGCATGATATACACGAGGAATCTGATATCGACCAACACTTGCATTGTTGTCTCTTTTCTCGCCTGAAGACACTGGGGTCACCCTTGATATCCCAGGGTGTTGGGTATGGGAGAGAATCCGATTGATGGGGAAGCCGGCGGTACCTAGAAACCCACATGTATCCGTCTTCACGCATAGCAGCGGACCAACACGAGGCACAGCTCGCCGAAGCGAGGTTGAGCAGTCCACGTCCGAGTGTATTTTGAGGCTTGTCCCACCAATCAGACTCTATATGTGAACCCATTGCCAGGGGGCCCCACTCATTCACAGTGGAAAAGTGACAGATAACAATCCAGGATTCACGAGAACGTTCGATTCTGCACAAGGAAACTGCGGTATTTAAAACCTTCGCTGGCAAAAATGTGATTCTCTTGAACTGTAATCTTCCCAGCATCTGTTGTAAAGTCCCGAAGGGTTAGAAAAAAAATGACTACCATCGAAGCGCATCTTATTATTGCCCATGACGACGATGTCAGTTCGCTTTTTGTAGTGACCCGTTCTTAGCTAACATTGAGTCGAGAACTTTGATTCAGACTCTTCACTAGGTTTGGTATGACAGACGGTCTTGCGCACGTTTTGCCAAGGAATAGTGTTGCTGATAAACTACGGATCTATAGGACGCTGCTTCATCGACTGAAAGCCTAAGGAGTTCCATTCTCGATTATCGCCAGGAAAACGGAAGAACGTATCATGGCTATAAGGATGGCAGTACGTTGCAATCTTGACATGCCCGCTTTACGGCAGTCGACGCTGTATTGTCTCTTACATTTGTGAATTCCAGAATACGGCATGCCTAACGACAATGAGGAAAATGAGAGACTAGGTGAAGTAGCGTGCCTTGCAATATCGGTTTTCTATCCCTAATACGGTACAGACCTTCAACATAACCTATTCCTCCTAACTCTCGATAACAAGTTAGGCTTAAGCCCCCCCAATCTCCCCAACTCGAATGTGAAGCGCGTTCTCGATGTGGGCACCGGAACAGGCATTTGGGCAATCGATTTTGGCGACGAGCATCCCGATACAACAGTGAGTGGGAACAGGCCATGTGTGTGATGCGTTTATTGACCATGATATGAAGGTTATCGGCGTTGATCTATCACCAAGCCAGCCGAGCTTGTATGAGATAATATTTCAATCGTGCTATTGCGTAACTAATGAACTATAGCGTCCCCCCCAACGTTAAGTTCGAGATCGACGATGTTGATGAAGAATGGACGTACAATGCGCCATTTGATTACATCCACAGCAGATTCATGAACTTTAGTGTTCAGAACTGGAAGTCCTACCTTGAGAAGATTTATGAGTATGATTGGACTTCATCCTGATTTCATTTGCAGATGTTCACAATGAACCCAGGAACCTTTCTCCCGGAGGCTATGTTGAGCTACAGGATGTGGACGTTATAATGAGCAGCGACGATGGCACTCTGACGGAAGACACTACGCTCTATAAGTGGTGTAGACTTCTTGATGAAGCCGCTATCAAATTTGACCGCTTCTTCGAGAGGACCACTAAGTTCAAAGATCTATTGGAAGAGGTAGGATTCGTTGATGTCGTTGAAACGCGGTTCAAATGGCCGACCAATGGCTGGCCCAAGGACAAGAAATACAAGGAACTTGGAATATGGAATAGAGCGAATGCAAGCTCCGCACTTGAGGCACTGACCATGGCACCTTTTACAAGGGGTCTGGGATGGAGCCGCGAGGAGGTCGAAGTGTTCTTAGTTCAGTTGAGAAAGGACTGGAACAACCCGAAAATCCACGCATATTGGCCGATGTATGCAAACCCACCCCGTTGCGTGATTTGCGTGCTAATCTACTTACAGTTGCGTTGTTCACGCCAGGAAGCCCGGTGCTTGATTGTTTTAGAGTCAACTGTGTCGACGATCACACCTGAGAAGTCAGGTTTTGCATGGAACTACATTATTAAACTATGTTGCCCGTACTCGCCTCGTATTGTTGCTTGGAATGAGACAGGCGTCGGGCTGTGAACTGTCGCTTTCGGCCTTTCAAGTCAGATGACTGGCCCAAATGGACCTCGCCGCACTGCTTAATGTTCTGTATAAGCGCCTTCATAGTTTCTTTAGTAGAGGAAGATTCACTTTGAATTGTGTTATTGCACTAACGCCCTAACTATTGGCGGCCATTCATAATCATGGCAAAACCCAGCATGACGATTAAGTTTATGGCTGCTAATTTCTGCGCAAGGCGATGTTTTTGAACCCGGGCGCGCTTCGATATTCTATGTGAGGCGACTCACGCCTCCCGGAGTTTTAGTTCTTTTCTCAAGGCGTGTTCTTCACGGTTAAAAGACACATTTCCTTTGCAAATAGCGTGATAATAATGAGATTTTAATGTATATCCCAATATTTACTATTTAACATATGACAAACCCAAAGCCGCGAACGCAAGATATATATTGTCTTTATGTTTGATCAAGTTGTAGTCATGTGCATGTAGCACTGGTGCGCTCACCAAAGCTGGACGTATGTTCCAAAGCGCCTCCACTTGGACATTGAATAATAGGCGTCAAGCTCATTTATCTCCTCAACACTCAGGTGGCGTCTGCCTGTCCTCAAGTCGGCGGTAGCAAGATCGCGCCACGGTGTGCGCATGATCACCTTGTAGGCAGCTGTAAAGACAACGATGATGAGGATACCGATGATGTACTGGAAGAAGTTATTGGGATCGAACCCCCCACCACCCTGAAGAAATGAGGTCAGCCATTATATCCCATATACGCACTTGACAAAACCCGAGACTTACCAATGGCTTGACTCCAATCGCAAAACAACTGGCAGTGAGTAAGGCGCACACAGATAGAAGCCATGTAGGAGCCAACGGCCAACCAATCGACTTCCAAGCGTATGGTTCTGTGAAAAGAGGGTCATTCTGAAGCTCGAGTGCACGATGAAATCGGAAAGATGTGAATCCAATGATGATCCACATACAGAAGAACGAGGCACTTGTAATTGAGACAAGCCACGTGAAAGCAGTGCGTCCACCAGCTATATGAAAAGTCAGCCAATAGTTTCATGGACGAATAGGCTGTAGCACTATGCCAAGAGTGACGTACCTGCCAGGTTGATGTAAGTGAGCATGATACCAACCCCACATGTGATAACAAGGGCCCAACGTGGGCGGCCCTGACGATCGACCTTGGCGATGAACTCTGGCACCAGTTTCTGGTGTGCCATGGTTCGGAGTACACGTGATGACAAGTAGACCGCCTCGGCTGAAATAGCCAAGATACCTACAATCATGCCAGCATTCAAGATATCTGAGATGACAGCAATTCCAGAGTCAAGCGTTGCAATAACAAATGGAGAGGCTGTGACGCCCGATCCACCAAGCAGTCGCTCGTCGTCAGAACGAACAAGCAGAGTGATGAACATAACACTCAGCATGTATACAATTCCTACACGGTATGGAACGAGCTTGGTGGCATGACCCAGAGCGTGTCTGGGGCTATGAGCCTCTCCGCCCATGATACCAATGAAGACCTGGTCTCCGACGGCCCAAGTAGCTAAGAGAGCTGCGTTGGCGAAGCCCTGAGTACGGTATGGTTAGAAAGTGTAGGTAGCCTAGCATAGTTCTGACTGAGCACTCACGGAAAATCCGTTCTTGAAGGGATCCAAATCTGTCCATGTAGTACCTGAGTGGACCTCACCACTGGGTCCAGCACCGCAGACGAGGGCAAGTGATAGAAAGATGATAATAAGAAAAAGGAATATCTTGATAAGTGAAGTGAAGTACTCAAACCAAGCAAAGATTTTGTTGGGAAGAAGGAAGATGACAAAGGTTATAGCCAGGAAGATTGTGTCTGATAAATCCTTTCGTCAGCTCCTGAACTCAAGTCTCACAACGGTAAGGCAGTCGCTTACAAACAGCAGCAGGTGGAATAGCACCGTCGGCCCAGAAGTTAATCAGAATATCACAGAATACCGCCTCGGACGCGATGATAGCAGTCCAGCCTAAATGGTTTCCTGCTAAGCATACAGTCTTCTTGCTTATACATGGCACTTGACTGCTCACCTAGCCATTCGGCAAAGCCGGCACCAAAGGCCAGAGCTGGGTCGACCCAGCGTCCGGCATAGTCGATGAAGTTACCAGAGGTTGGGAACGCGATGGTCATCTCAGAGAGAGTTTGTAGAACAGCCCAGACACATGAGCAAACGAGGGCGTATGCGATGATCATGTTCCCAGGGCCACCACCAGCAAGAGCACTACCTGTCCCGATGAACACCCCACTTCCGATATTCGAGCCGAGCGAAATGATCTGAATGTATATGTCAGCTACTGAGCGTCGAGATGGCACTGTTAACGGATAGGACACACGTGGACTTGGCGAGGAGTGAAGGATCTATGGAACTGTCCATTACGATTGTCGTCCAGCTCAGCCGATTCCGCCTCCCGAGCACTTCCGGGGCGCTCGAGCGGAGATCCATCAGCTGGAAGCTTCTCACGATCACTTTTGTAGTCCATCGTGCTGAAGCTATTGTGACAGGGCAGAGCTTGGAAACATGTAACGAATTTTGAGTATCAAAGAGTTAAGATAATACAGATCGAGAGCTTCCTGTAGAGGGGAGACTAATGTGAAGCAAGACGGAGAAAACGTTAAATCATTTCATGGAAGGCTTAATGTATTTGTACCACGCAACGACGATCTCAACCCCAAGGTACTACCCCAGCTTTGTTCTCCACAGGGAACCATAATTGATTGCAGATTGCAGGGGTTGAGACACGATGGCGTGGTACACACCTGTTAGTCTGTTAGAAAACCTGCCTAAGAAGTGATAAGACCCAGTCAATAGAGTATGTAAGGTCCACATGCACTCTTTCAGCCTCTAAAGACTCGGCTTGGCATACGGCGAACCAATTCTTAAATGACTGCGCCTCTGCTAACCCCGGCATACCACCTCGGTAAATAGGTATGACACAGCCTGGTTGTGTTTATCAGAAAGCCAAACTTCCCCTCATGCGTGCTTATCAGACAACAAACCCTTGGCATTGTACATACTACGTAGTAGACGGAGGTACTTGTTCTCTTATCGGCGGACATCCCGATCCTTTGTGTCCTGATGCCAAGAAGCTACGGGAATGATCCCGATGGTCTTTCAAGTGCACGCAAGTCATCAAACACATGCCAGCGTTTTCGTAGTAGAACAGCGATGTCTAGGATCTTGATTTTATCAGCAGCCTGTTGGACAGTCAGTGACATCATATACCAAAATCAAGACGGGCCCACAGCTGTATGATTGAGCAAGATCATCCTTTTTAACGCCGATAAGATAAGGAAATCAAGCAAGATCTCAGTATAACTTCCCTTTTGAAGTTGATGGATCCATTACCCCAGATATTAAGCGCGGAATCCCAGAGCTAAAATCCGGGGAAGAGTTTCTGCGACGTCAAAGCCCCACGCTGCGTGACTCTAAATCAACTCCCCGATCTCCGACGGTGGATTTCCATTACGTACTGAGAGCCTGACGCGTTCTAGTACAAGACAGCGCGACCACCGTAAGCCCCATTAGGTTAAAAAAGTGAGACGCGTAGATACAGTACCAAGATCTACAATGTGCTCATGATATTTTCTACTTACCTAACTCAGGCTGACCCCGACGTGTTGTGACCTACCCTAGGATTCGTTTCAACAACATACGAGTTTTGCCACGGTTGTTACACATTTGCGTGTGCCATGAGATTGAGAGAGAAATTATAAGAGGTTTTTAATAATATTGATTCTAATAATATTATAATACTACAAGGCCAGGTTGGGCTCATTTCTTTATCGAAGTGACCCATTCAATAGAAGAAACGTACTCGAGAGTGTGCACATTTACTATGACATGTTGACCACACACGCACGTGAATTGGATGTCTTGCTTAGTCACTACAGATACGTACCTTTACCTCAGTAACCCAGATTATCTCAGGCCGGTACACCATGTTCCATGACGCCCTCTAGATGCATCCTCATAGTAGATCTTAGGTTGGAGCTTATAAAGACCATACCAGTTTCGACTCTCTAGAGCTCTTTATTCTTTAATAGAATACTCCTCACGATCTATATAGGAAACTGGGTCATATAGGAACAAGCGTAATACCTGGTATTGTTCTCTTCTGCTCCTTATACTACCTTGTCAACGTATTTCTGGCTGTAGATATAGTCTTTTATGTATTGCAAGGACGATCGTTGAAAACTCGACTGTAGAATTGTTGCGATACCGCAAATACTAAGTAGGAGATATCTATACCTACTACGACAAATGCGGTTAAATCACTGGAAGCTATTTGTAATATAAGATGATAAATCTGCTAAAGTGGAGCACGATCGCGGAGACCTGCGGTTTTATTACACCTTTCCGGCTAATAACCATGAAGGTGCAATAGCCGGAGTCAAATTGACAATCTCACAGTCAAATTTTCTTCCACTTGTCAACTCAAATCTCAAGGCAAGGCTAACAAGTTTATGTCCCTTGAATCATCGTGGTTTGAAGCCTCACACGTGCAACATCACGTCAGTGATGAGAACTACGGATAATGTCTTTACCGGAAAAGTTTCCCGAACCAGTCGGGGATGCCCCTCGTCTTCCACAGCCCGCCACCCCGGCTCGATCTGGGACTCTAGAAAACGATGGCACTACAGTTGTAGACATTGAGTCAAGCCTTGCAGCATGGACATGTGTCTTTGGTAGCTTTCTCTTTCTCATGCCTACATTTGGTACACACATTACCAGTGCCCACCATGTCACTGTGTTTGTTAACTGTTCCCAGGTATGATGCAGTCTGTCGGAACTTTCCAGTCTTACCTCGAGTTGAATCAGCTTCGCGAATATCCTGCTGGTGAGATCGGATGGGTCCCAGGAATTTATATGTTTCTGTCTATGCTTGTGTCTATCCAAGTCGGTCCTGTTATCGACCAGCGCGGTCCGATCGCGCTGAGTATCATTGGTGGCGGAGGCATCGTTGTCATGTTTGTCCTCGTTGCTGAGTGCAAGACCTACTGGCAATTTATGCTATGTTTTGGAGTACTTGGTGGACTAGCGACTGCCATCGCTGGAACCATTGGTGTCACCGTGGTTGCGAAACTCTTCTCAAGAAAGCGAGGTTTAGCTATTGGATTAGCTCTCACCGGATCGTCTATAGGGACGGTGATTTTCCCCATTATGCTCCGATCATTACTCCCAAAGCTGGGCTGGAGTTGGTCAATGCGAATTTTGGCCTTTGTTATACTCGGCATTTTTATTGTTGGAACCATTTGCCTCATTCCCTACCGTCGACTCGCCAAGCTTGTCGCCTTGCCCGTTGCGAAGAAACGCGGTTTGGCCATTCTCAACTTTTCAGCTTTTCGGTCTATACCATTCTCATTGGTTTCAGTTATGTTCTTTGCTATTCAGTTCGTGCTATATGGAATTGGTGGTCTCCTGCCAACTTTTGCAATAAACGCTGGATTGACACCCGAGACTGGCTATACATTACTGTCAATCATCGGAGGGGCATCAGCTTTTGGTCGTGTTATTCCCGGCATGGTCGGGGATAAGTTAGGTCATTATAATGTTCTGATATTCATGATGGCCTTAACCCTAGTCTTCATGGGCACACTGTTTGTTCCTTTCGGCGACAACAGTGTCGTTCTTTATGTTTTTACTGGCTTATGGGGGTTCTGCTCCGGAGGCTTTTTATCTATCACACCAGGTAGGGAGAGACTTTATCAGGCTCCCCAGTAACACACTGCTAACACTGCTTAGTATGTGTAGGCAAGACATGCGAGCCAAAGGACTATGGACGATTCTACGGTATATTATCCTTTCGAAGTCGGAATAAACTCCCCTAACGAAATTCTAGGAACTTTAAATTTCCTTACAAGCTTTTCTCTCCTAATCACTATCCCTACTAGCGGTACTATGATAGAAGAAATGGGAACTCAAGCTCTGAGTGGCCTTCTGACTGGTGTTCTTGCTTTGGCTCTGGTCTGTCTGTTTGCGGCACGGGCCGCCCTCGTGGGGAGGTGGTTTGCTATTAAAACGAAGATTTAAATGAATAGTAGTTCTTGCAACTCGAAAGAAGAGAGCAGTATCTGGCATATAGCTTAGATAAAATATAGACTTGCTAATAGTACTCTATGATAGATCCTTGTAATTGGAATTTCTTCTTTATTGTTAGCCCCGGTCCAAAGTATTTGAGTGTAGAAAATCATATTTATGAGACATTCTGATTTCTATTATAAAGCGAGATCGGCTAGGACGGTGCCTCTTAGCTCTTCGTTGTCTGGGAAACATTTTACGAGAATAAATCAGCTTGTTAATAACTATGTAAAGTATGAAGTGCAAAGAAGAATCTCACAAAATCATGCACATAGGCAAGAACCCCCAAGATGGAGGCCAAACAGGCTGCCCTTCCTGCAAGGCTTCGTAGCGCAGTACCCTATTTCCGAGATTCGTAGTCAAATGCATAAGGCCTGCCAGTAACCCAGGGCCTGCATACCAAGGAAGACATCTCGGCATCAATGCTGGAAACGCATATTCTCCAAGTCTGCCAGTAGAAGTGCCAGGTGCGAGAGCTTCGCCAGCTCTGGGGTCTGAGTGTAGAAGTTCTCGAGTTATTGAACCCTGTCGTCAACTGCTCTAACATTGACACAGACAGCTTCTACTGCCTAGTCGGTAAAATGATGTTCCGCTTCTTGATCGTTGTGAGCTTGAGGAAGATGCGGGGTTTTCGACTATTGTTATCCTCGTGTCCACAAGATGCACTAGCAAGCGAGGGCGTGCTACCGCGCTTCAAAACGAGACCTTATTTCCGATAAGCGCGCCGAAACCGGTGCCTTGGTTTCTCGACCATGAAACACCGACTTGAGAGTCCAGAGCGTTACACCATTGTCATAGATTGCCGCTCTTCCCATTAAGCATGCAGTGGCCACTGCATTGCTGGACGAGAGCCATGATCCATCTTGCCTGCAGCGTCAAAGCACTTGCTGCGGCTGTGGAGTCAATTCATCCAAGATTTCGCGATGCAGCTATGAGTGAGCCGAGAGCTAATTTGTGACAAGAACGCGCGTAGAAAACCTCCAGGTTTAACTTCCACACATGCTTGGCTTTAGTCTTGGTGTCTCATCAACGGCTGACAACCGAAAGCGCAAATCCCTCGAACGGTAGTTCCCTGTTTTGTTTGGTGTTCTTCATCTCATCAACGAATAAACAAACTATACATACTATTCAGCCTTAACATATCCTATGACTCAACGTATCAAAGATAGTCTAGAATGTCAAGCTAAGGATAAAGCGCCTATCTTCCTTTCGCTCGTGTAGAGCATGAGCCGCCGGCAACTCTTCTCAAATACGAAAATATGCCTTGGGTGAAGCGGTCGCTTTTCCAAACAAGGGGTGAATAATCCCGTATCATTTTCTTTGCGTCCGTGGCTCAAATCTGCATTTTATTGATGTCATGTTACACCCTGTCATTAACAATTAGATAGCGCATGCGATACTATCAAGGTGTTAGTTTCTCCAGATCTGCTGCTAGCCTTTCAAGGGCAATTCTCGAATTCCCCAAATCAAATCCCCAAGTCATGGGTCATTTAGCATTGGCTTCAACTTCTTTGCTTTGCTGTATCGTCAAAGATCTTCATCCAGACCCAGTTCACTATCATGTCCACCTCACCGGTGCCCGCAGTCAGAGACGCATCAGACATTGACGTTCCGGTTCAGGATATACCCTCGTACTCTCCTCCCTGGAAAGATGTCAGCATCATCGGTATCACAGGAAGCTCAGGGTCGGGCAAGTCAACTCTATCTCAGGCCATCTTCAAAGAACGGGACATTCCTTGGGTCGTCGTTTTATCGAGGGTATGGGATACCCAGAGTAATATTTCAGTCCTTTACTTATCATACGGCCAGGATTTCTTCTATAAAACACTGACGTCTGCCCGATCTAAGCTGGCGTTTACCAATGACTGGGATTTCGACTCGCCCGACGTGTGCATTCCATATGCTATCTGAAACTGTCTGAACCTCTCGCTAATTAGCTTATTAATGTAGGCTATTGACATTGATGTTCTGGTCAATGTATTACGAAATCTCAAGGCTGGGTAAGTAAGCATGACGGTTATTCATTCCCTCTCGAATCGACGTAGCAAGCTTGACTGACAAACTGGTTGACATCGGGTATCTCTTAGTAAAAAGGCGGAAATCTCTGTTTATTCATTCGTCAAGTATCAACGTCTGCATCGAAGAACGTCAATTTATTCGTCCTCCGTACTTCTTCTCGAGGGCATATTTGCGCTCCATGATCCCCGAGTTGTGGAACTTCTTGATTTGGGTGTGGGTCAAGATCATAAAAATGCTTGGAAGACCAACTTGAGCCTGATACTTCTTTAAGATCTGCTGTGAAGCGGATGCAGGTACGTGCCCCTCACGGAGAAGTGAGTTGAAGACGGAGGAAAGGTTGTCATATGCTCCCTACTGATAATCTTGAACTAGTTATTCGAGACATACGAGATCGTGGGCGGGATATTGAGGGCATCATCAAACAATGGTATAAGTTTGTAAAGCCAAATTTTGAAAGGTGAGTCCTTATCTCTCGCCGAAGTTAGTAGTAACGATCTGACGTGACCAATATTGCGTTGAGCCACAACGCAAAGCTGCTGACTTGATCGTACCGAGGGGCGGGGAAAACAGGATTGCCTTTGGTGAGTTACATGGGATGTCTCAAGATTGAGGAGACTAATATCATCAAGATATGATGGTGCAGGTCATCAAAAAAAAAAAAAAACTGTCTGATAAATCAAGGTGTCATAGCGAGGCTCTCGCTCCGCTGGACGCAGTCAGCAAATTCCTGCCGCTTTCTGATCGGGTTGTAGTTTTTAACGATGAGTATCAACCCAAATACACGTATGTTGCCTAAAGTTTCGATGGCGATCTAGACGATATCGCCTATTACTATGATAGGCTTGCTGGCTGGATCCTTGAACGTCCCGTGATCTCGACATTCTCACTGTGCATCGAGGAACTCGCTAATAATGCTTCAGGACGCTTCGTCGAGTTAGTTTAAAAATTGAGGTGATTGCGCATGAGGGCCGCGAGCATCAGAGCCTTATAGGAACAGGCACAGTCTGCGCTGCAACAGTTATGCAAGAAGGGTCTGTTTTTGAGCGGGCACTTCAGAAGCCGATTTCCAGCCTCCAACGTGGTCGGATCTTTATCAAGTCGGACGATAAAACGGGAAAGTCAGCACTTTACTATCTGCGACTGCCAGATGATATCACCCAGCATGATGATGAACGCCGTGGTCTACAAGGATATGTACTGCCATCAATGCTGTACCGCCCGTCACCACTTAAGTGTCCATAAGTAGGACCTCAAGCTCGCATTGTGCTAGTAATCCATTCGGCAGTCGAAGTTGGACTTCGCAGGTTGACATCAGTATTCCCGGCGATGACTGCGGTGGCCTGCAACATAGAAGCCCAGACATTGATCCAGGAATAGCCGGCTGACTATTCTCCTCTTCAATTCATGCTCGGCTGCGCACGAAAGCAACTCGATGGCAACACTGCAATGTCTGGCAGGGCTGCCGTCAGATTAATCAAACCAAATTAGAACACAGATTTGATATGCATTGAGAATTTTCCATTCGAAACTGGTCTGATCGATTGATACATATATATTCGATATACAGTAGCCTACGTGAGGCTTCCCTAGGCTTCATAGCCTAACTCACCCTGTCACTCAAGCACAGTTAAATCGACTCAATGCTGGTACCAAATGACGAATGTTACTACGAGCTAACTGTAAGCTTCGCAAGACTGGATGCCCTCTCGCAATCGGTTAATATGGACGGACTAGCAAGAATATCGAGTGCAAACCTACTCAAACGTGGGAAAGCATTACCATGGTCAATCCACCAGCGAATGTTGTCGCCTTTCTGCTCCGGTTTGAGCGTGTACCGTTCAAATTTACTGCCTGTTGCCGATAGCTTCGGTTGCCGGCTTTTATTCATTGCTCAACCTTACTTTACTCAGGTCGGGGCGTAAACAGGGGTGCGACGAAGACAATCTCGGGGATTTCATCGTCACTTCTGGAAAACCAACGGTTAAAGTGGACTTTAATGCTATCCCTTGCATCTCGAATCCGTTGTATTCGTTCTGAGGAAGTCCAGTTGGTCTCCTGTGATCGGAGTCCAAGGTTCGGCGAACCACAGAAACTGCGAGTAGAGATGACGGTCCGAGGAGGGTATAGTAGTTGCTCAGCTTACTTCATGCATTATTCATGTGTACCCTAATGCTGGCGCGTTCTCAACCTCCCATGCTAGCCATATTGCTCACCGAACGAGCATCGTTCTGTAAGTAGCCTTCTTGAGCATGTACAGGAAGCTAATCTTTACTAACTGTGATCTAGGCCATCACTGTGATAAGGGCGACTCGTTATGATGTGCCGAACCAAGCATCAACCCCTAAACAAGTATTCGCGGCAGAAACGGGGCCCGTTGTGCATTTCAGACTAATTACATAAGTTAGAATTAGCAGGGATTACTCTGGTTCGGGGAGGACCCGTGCGCCTAAATGGCTCTCGCTTGCCAAATTTTATTATATATGTCGTTTAGGTTTTCCTTTAAATAGGTCCATTTCTTTTGATGTATATCTATACGAAAGTTGCATCTGAAATTGCCAGGAATTAATTGACTACAGAGTTAGATGTAAGATTAATTTTTTTTAATTGGTGCGCTTATGATTCGTATACTTTCTGGTGAAATATGTTTGCAAAGTCGAGCTACCTCCTGCGCAAGTTGATCGACTATGTCATAGACTACCTTCGCCTCGTATTTCCAAGTGGCCTTTACCCAATTGGTTTCGGTCGGTCAACGTAGTTAGCATAGCGATAATTTAGTAGACAGAGGTGTGAGGGGCCGGCGGCCCGGCGGCGGCATGAGGCTAACAAGTATTGTATACTACCTATGAGATATGAGACAATACTTTAGTCCTGGCTCGTATCACATAGCATCGAAACGTAGATCTATGCAACAAGATGGGTAAGGCACACTTGTATATATAGTGTCTGAGCTGGATGTTTATTGTCAGCGACCTACTGTATACCACGACCCCAACCCGTTCAACTGTTTTATAGCTGTTGACCTACGTCGTCCTCGTAAGGGTGCCAAATATCCTGTTATATTCTTTGGGCTGACCAGTCGAAGGTTTACCGTCTGAATCCTTATCCACGCAATCACAATGCTGCGACAGGTTTTATTGTACCTCTTGGCAGGTACAGCCACCAGTCTGCCTCTAGATCCTTGGGCAGTGTCTTTAGTGGAACGTTGTGCGTTTCCTGGATCTGTGATTAACAATTCTTCTCAAAGTATTAAGATTCGGTACGATGATGCCTCAGAGCATGTCCGCTATGTGGAAGTCCGCCCCGGAAGTACTAGTACTTCTTTCACCTGCGATGCGGATTTTATATATCCTGAAAATTATGTCTTAGTTGCGGTCAAGAAAGGTGGAGATTTCCCTGGAACGACGACGGTCAATTCTGGTGGGAGTTACAAACTTGGCGCTTACCGTTTTGAGTGCTCGGGCAATGAGGGAGGAGTTCAATGTGTCGGGACCTATACTGGTAACCAGGCTTGAATAAGGTGTGGCGTTGGTGAACGACGAAGCGTAAAGGGTGTAGTCAAATCAGGAGAGTTGGTCACACATGAGGATATAGATGTTCTTATCTATAGTTTCATTGGAATCTTCTAGAAGCTGATTATATCTAAATATATATAGCTACCTTATTCAATATCTCAAAGAGATAGATCAAGGCCACACATCTAAAAAAAACACAGTTGTTGTTTACACAATAAGCATCATGTCTGATGACTTTTACACAGTTTTTTCTCTCTCAACCTTAAAGCACAATAACGCCGTATTTCCAGGCAGTCACCAACCTTATCATGCAAGCAATAAGCTTTTCCTTTGGCTATAAGAAGCCCCTTTAGAGCTCTCTTTCTTCAATGCGAGCCATCCAAATTCCTTATCTTCTTCACCCTGCCTTTCAGCAACACAACACACATACCTACGATGGCTTCTACTATCTCGAGCCCCAGAATCGCCCTCGGGCCAAAAACAGATGCCCTCGACGAGTACGAGAACAACTGGCCGTATAGCTACGAGCAGCTTACACAGCAAGATTGCGAGGAGCTATGGAGCAAAATCGACCACCAACGCCTGATTATATCTAATCAAACCTGTGTCTGCACACTACCTGGCTCACCCTTAGCATCATTCCCGGGAAGGGTGCGGGTGATACTCGACTGTGTTACAAACGACCGAGTTTAGGTCAAAGTAGGTCAATATAATCTACGGTCAGTTTTATGTGAATCTGCCTTGATCTACTTTCACACGTTCGGTGGAGATCTAGTCGGGAGTATACGAGACATCTCCTCCCTCGACTTATCAACACACAAAAGAGGAACGACACACCATCGGACTACGATATCGCAAGGCAACTCAAACGCACGGAGAGCGGTTTTAAGCAACATTGGAATACCATGCAGCGGAGGAACAAGCAAAAACGCTGACAGGCCTGTTTATGATGCTGGTGATAGAAGGGTCTATAGCGATATTGGATATGATGACAGAAACGACTTTAATGTGCTTGCAATAGATGAGGACGAGAAACAGGAAGTCCAAACAGGAACCCGCCTTTATATCTACCTAGAAGAACACGATGCATGAAAGTACAGACTAAGTTACAAATAAGATTACTTGCTTATTGTCTATATACTAAGAAAGTGTAATAACAAAAGAGGGTGAGTACTTTCTTTTTGTTGAAGAACGAAGTCTGAATTGCAGTAAATGGCCGGCGGCGGCCGTCCTCTCACGTAATCAATTCCTTATCGGTCGATTCATATCGTCCAGATTGGCTGGCTTACTCAGTGTAGCCAATCACAAAATGGAGAAGACATCCACACAGACATTGCCTACCCAATATCGTAGCCCATTGCCTGCAATGGACTTCAAATTGATCTAGTGGCAGGTTTCTCATTTTCTGATTTGAACACTACTAAAATACTTAAACGCTACGTCGGATATCTTAGCAATGCCAAAATTTGCAGCTGGTTATGTCTCTTTGACTCTCTCATTTAATATCCCCATATGAATGTAGGCGTTAGCTCCCTTAATTGCCTCATCACAAGGGCTAGGATCAAAATGGAAATGAACTCGCCTGTCGATTGGTTAAACTCCATATTATCAATTAGTCAAACATCGCTAGTGGAAGAGGGTAATCGATAAATACGAATTCATCCATCTAACCGCAGCATCCGCAGGAATTAAGTTAAATCAATTGTTGAAGACAACCTACCTAAGTCATGACAACATCAACTATTCAAACCGGGTATACTTTGACCGAGATGTCCCCTGACCCATCGAGCCATTTGTTTTTGAGTCCTCTTAGCCACGCCGACGCTGTCGCCTCCATCTGGTCACCAAGGCAGCCTCCCCCGCCCGCCTCTGACCTGTTGACCCCGCCTACCCAACCCTCAGAGCAACTTACAGACGCACAATGGTATCAAGGCATCGAGTTGCTATCAAGAGACGCCATAGTATCAACCGCTCACAATTTTATCAACAATGCGCTCGTCCAATCCAAAACACGTATTTGGACCAGAGTCTATGATCCTGTTGGTTTAAATTCACCCAAGCCTTTTCTTATGCCGCTGCATTGTTATCTAATAAGATCATAAGGCTACACAAAAGTTTTTGACCAGAGTTCCCGATTCCACTGCTTTGGAGGTACAACAAGTAGTTGCTGCGGCCTCGGCTGCACAAGCAAGCTGGGCTCTTGTTCCTCCTTACCAGAAGAAGGCAAAAATGCTGGATCTAATGAATATGATCCAGCTCAATCGATCGAGAATTGTACGTCATAGTTTAGAAGACTCGATCCAAACAACGGTTTTTTTAATAATTAAGTCTAGGTGACTTGTTTAATAACAGAAATTGGCAAGACTATGCAAGATGCCGAATCCGAGTTTGAGAGAGGTCTTGATTCACTCATGTCAGCAATCGGGGCCAGCAATGACACTGGTGGGAGCTATTGGCCCGGTCGCACGACACATACAAACACAATCCACGATCCGTTGGTACGTATGAGTGTCCTTGAACCAGATGATTGGTATCGCTAACGACTCCTATAATCAGGGTGTTTGTGTGTCTGTCACGCCTTTTAATTTCCCGTTCCTGATTCCTCTTTGGACCATTCCCGTCGCGATCCTCACAGGTAATTCCATCATCCTGAAGCCTTCAGAGAAAGCCCCTAGTATATCGACGGTTCTAGCGGGATGTTTCCTGGACGCAGGCTTCCCACCGGGATTATTTAGTGTTCTGCATGGAGGTCCCAGTGTCGTAGGAGGGTTACTATCACAACCGTCGGTTATGGCTATCCACTACGTGGGCTCAGATATCGGGGGCGAACGAGTCTACGAGCATGCCAGAGCTAATAGAAAACGGGTTCAAGTGGAATGCGGTGGGAAGAACCATGCCGTAATCATGCCAGACGCTTCAAAAATGTCAACGCTATATGCCCTCGCCGGTAGTGCATTTGGAGCCGCAGGCCAAAGATGCATGGCATCTAGTATAGCTGTCTTTGTTGGGTCGTCGATAGATTGGCTAGAAGAACTGGTCAGCATCGCGAACCTGCTGATCGTCGGCAGCGGTGCCGATCCATCTGTAGGAATGGGACCGCTCATCACAACTGCCGCCAAGGAGCGAGTGATAGGGACGATCAATGAAGCAGAACAAGATGGCGCTCATGTACTTCTAGATGGTAGGAATTGCCGTGTCGAAGGCTTTCCGAACGGCAATTTCGTCAGGCCCACCATATTGACCAACGTCGAGCCGTACATGCAAGCCTATCAGGAAGAGATCTTTGGACCTGTCCTTTTATGTCTTCAGGTTGCTACAATGACCGAAGCTATCAACCTTATAAACGAGAATCGATGTAAGTTACCACCCTTCCAACCATGTTTACATGTCATGCTATCACGCTGGTTTCCTTGTTGCAACATGTTTGTGCGACGACAGCTCTGCGTAAATACGAACGCTGGTTAACACGACTCAGACGGGAACGGTTGCGCTCTATTTACATCCTGCCCGGCTACTGCCAATACATTCCAACGCCAGGTCAACATCGGTCAGATAGGAATCAATGTTCCAGTGATGGGTTAGTTATATCTAACTCCATCTCCAGTAACATGAGTCAACTGACGAAAGCATCAGCTCCTTCTAGCTCAATCCCGAGAACGACAAACAAAGAATCTTTCATGGGTGGTGAGTATATGGGCAAATGTTCTTAAGAAGCACCAAAAAGACCGTCCAGCACTAATGGAACCAGATATCCGGGGTCCTGGGGCAAGCCAATGGCAGTTTTATACCATGACTAAAACTGTGACATCTCTTTGGCGATCTGAAGAATCGGATTCTTTCAACGCGCTTGGTGGCTTCAATCAACATTGATCTAAGAGCTTTCCCGGTGACGTCTTCGTATGCCGGAAGGACATTGATCACCCTATTTGGAGAACCAGCCCCTTTTGGGATTTATCAGAGGAAGGATTGTGAGTCGCATTAGTTCACTTGGCCTAGGGACGACAATGTTCCCAGCTGCCAGAGCTGGCGCAAGCTTCTTGACCGCGATCAATAGAGGATGATCGAAGGAAATAATTTGCGCAACTATCCCCAACGATGCTCTACCGATCCAGTTGTAGCAGTTTGACATCTAGCTCGGTAGTGGACTGCACCTAGAGGATACATTCACATGGAAATACAGTGAACAAGATATCCAACGTACCCTGGGTCATGCCCCGCTACCGTTTGGCCCAACGTGTATAAGAAACGTCCTCATTTCGGAGCTATTTCTACGAAAAGGAATAAGCGGTGAGAGGGGTAGATCAGTGATTGATTGAATTCGATGGTAACGAGAGTAGGGGAACAGATACGGGGCAGTTTACGAGTCGCATGATATCAACATGTAGCAAAGAACAGACAAGCCAAAATCTCTATAGGTATGACACAATTTGACTCAGATTGAGCGGGGTGATGATGGAGGAAAGGAGAAAGTGAAGGTGTGAGGATAATAGATGGCGTAGGTTGTAGGGTGCATAACACGGCGCCGATTAGATAACGCGTAGGCGTACACCTGGGGTAATACGATGCAACAACGATTACGCAGTGGATCCCATCTGCACACCCTGCCCTCTCTGTGTGTCGATACTTGGTTTTATCATGTCACAACTCAATGCCCAGCTCGTATTTGCAAACTGGCGGAATTGCCGAAGGCTTGATGGCTCTCGGGCATGGATGAAGGATTCGGTATCTTCGCGCTACTGTTTAGCTAGCTTCGCGGAAATGGTACGGCAAGTCGTGGGCGATGGACCATCGTCAGTGTTGGCGACTCTCAAGAAAGCAAGTAATAGCTGTCATCTTTCGATCATCTAAAGAAAAGAAACAGCAACGCTTTCATAACTCTAAGGCTTCAATCTTCAATGGAACATATTGCTAGAATTAATCGCCATATTTAAATTATAAACCAATTCTCAAGCCATATTATACCACAATTTCTGTCAACTAGCGCAAATTGCTTGAAATCAAGAATCGTACAACCGTTCCCAGACACAACTAGTAAATCTACCCTTCACTATTTGAAGAGGACCGAGATTCTGATAGAAGAGTTAGCTACTGAGCGAATCGCGGATTCCTGGACGATGGAAGGGCTCTTGCGATTCTCCGTGGTAGGTCCGCCTTATAGCTTCTGCGAATACATGACTGATATCCATCTGTTCAATCTTCTGACACTGTTTGGCATGTGCAGGAAGAGGCAAAGTATTGGAGACCACCAGAGAATCCAGACAGCTTTCTTCCATAACCTCAACTGATGGGCCACTCAGAAACCCGTGGGTGACAATTGCGGTTCTGGAGATGGCTCCATGTTCCAGCAACACCTTTGATGCAAGAGCCAATGTGCCGCACGTGTCAGCAACATCATCCACAATGACGGCGTCTCGACCATCCACGTCTCCAACGAGCACCATTCTGCTCACTTGGTTGGCTACCTTACGCTCCTTGTGGATTATAGCCAGCTCGACTTGAAGTTTCTCAGCTATAGCAGCCGCTCTTTTACGGTCAATTAGTGTATTAATTAGTCCCATATAGGAGCTTACCGTCTAGCTCCACCAGCATCGGGAGATACAATAACAAGGTTGCTTGTACGGTATCTGCTACTGATGAACTCCACCATTGATTTCTCGGCATAAAGCTGCAAATGAAAACTTAGATTTCCTCTATCGACGAGGATCAGAACGTACACTGTGAAAATATTGTCAGCACAAACCATTCCGACCTCTTTAGGATGTCAAGACGCGCCAACTTACTTGTCCACAGGAATGTTAAAAAATCCTTGAATTTGTGATGCGTGCAAGTCCATAGTCTTAGGGAACCCCGCAGTCAGCACTCAACACACTGAGACTTCGCGATGGACTTACAATCACATGTGAGCAACCTGCCACCTCCAGCATGTTTGCAACAAGTTTAGCTGTAATTGGTGCTCTACTCCTGTCCTTCTTGTCCTGTCGAGAATATGGGTAGCAAGGAAGAACTGCCATGATCCGTCGAGCCGAGGCCAACTTGCATGCACTAATGGCGATCAAAAGTTCCATGAGAAGGTCGTTGACAGGCTCACATGCCGTCTGGATAATGTAAACGAAGCGATTGTTACGCCGGTTTCACCGTTGGAGAATCTTGAGCTCTCAATCTTTTGTGCAAGGTCGCAATCGATCCTATAGATCGTTAGTTTGAACATAGGCCAACAAGATCTGGACAAACAGCCTCACATGCTGTTGATGGCCGAAGCAAATTCCGAATAGCTTGAACCTATATAGAAATTCGTGTTAGCTCACATTCACTAGATTCGCATTTCAGTAGAGGAAGAAATGCCTGTCAGCATGTGCAATCGTGTTCCTGCCATGGTATATTTCGCAATTGATAGACGTTTATATCACGAGTTCTCGTTTCTTAACTTCATTCCTCGATAGATTTTACTTCTCTACTGAGAGTCTATATCAACAATAGCAATGGGCTGTATGATGTAGCAATTGACGATGCGGGGGTGGATCATAGTAGGCTCACCCCGCGTACGCCCTGGCGTGTTCGGTCACTCCTTCCGCGATAACAAATTCTTTTGCAACCACCCCACTCCAAATCTACGATCTGTCCATCAACCTAAGCATGCAATATCGATTATAGTCTCATTCCTGCCAAATAAAATTTTTAAGCTTTGCTTGTTACCTTTCTGTTTCGTATCTATGAAATCACTTTTCAATTATTTCATGCTACCAACAAGATGACATACGAGCGATCAAACGAGCAGGTCACTATATTGCCCCAGACCAACTACCTCCTGAGTCTGATGACTATCGTTCGCGACTCAAAAACCTCGTGTCCAGCATTCGTAAATGCTTTTGACAAAGTTTGCAATCAACTCCTCCCCGCAGGTGAATAAGCCTTCATTCTGAGCAAAGATTGTATAAGCGTACAAGAGTTAATATTAAAGCCCCATTACAGCTTTGAATTTGCTACCATTCGAAAATGCGAAGGTTCAAACACCGACAGGAAGTACTTTTTACGGCACTAGCCAAATTGTTCCAGTTTGCGGCGTGAGTATCCTGCGCGCTGGCGCGAGCTTCGAGAGTGCTCTGAGAAATTGCAGTCTGTAAGTTTTTGAAAACAACGGCTTCATCTTCGACATCGCGTATCTGAGTTTCTGATATAACCGACAGGGGCCCGCTATGTTACGGCAAGATATTAATACAACGGGACGAAAACACTTGCTTACCACAGGAAATATATACCAAGCTTCCACGAGATATTTCACAACAAAGTGAGCCTAATGCTGAGCATCCTCTTTGGGGTTAAATCTCACAACTTGCAGACGTCCTCATACTTGAGCCCATGCTAGCAACTGGTGGCTCTGCTTCTAAAGCTATTGAGATCTTGAAAGAGAATGGTGTACATGAGAAAAACATCGTTTTTGTGAATCTCCTAGCATCTAAGAAAGGGCTGGACAAAGTTGTCAAGAAATTTCCCTACATAAAGATTGTTACCGCGGCTGTCGATGCGAATTTAACTGTTGCTAAGTAAGAGCATTGTTCTGAGTTAACTATAACATTACTAACCAAACTTGCAGCCATATTAATCCTGGCTTGGGTGACTTTGGAGATCGTTTTTATGGTACCACAGGCTAGGCTGATGATCATAAAAATTGTCGGAATTTTACACTTACGACGGTTTCAGTTGACTCGACAAGTCACTTAAATTTCCCTTCAAAGTTTCTAGGATACTATATATAGAATTGCGAGTACAAAATCGAAAGACAACATACTCAATAATGATATGGTGCCGAGATTATCTTTGGTCAATCCGTATCTCTGTCACCATATGTTGACCGCTCATCCCGACTGTTTGCAAGAGCCTTCATACTTGCTCGCTTTCATGAGCGATTTGTACTTTCAATCCCTAAACGTCGCAGAGCAATTGTACTTGAAGCTGCCGCCATGTGAAATTTGAGCCAATAAATCAGCCAGTCTATGTCAAACTCGATAGTTGATAAGAACAATCTAACCGTAGGCAGCTACCGACAGCCTCGTCGAGATCAAGGTGCCTTGACTCGATAGTGGGGTGTGTAATTGTGGTAAGTGCATGATAAGCTTCTAGATAACATCTGGCTGTATTCGGACACCCAGGGGTGATTTTAGAAAAAGAATACTTACAAAGGTCATCTAGAGGATTTCCGACACCCCAGGGTGAGTATTTACCAGGAAGCCGAGCTGTAGGTTGACCTTTACAGCGTGAGCATAGGATATCATACTTCAATTGTGAAAACACCGTGTTTTTTGCAATTGTTAAAAGCAGACCTTGACGGGTGCCCCCTTGCATATTAAGTTGACCGTAATATCAGCATATTAGATTTCTGAGCATCAGGCACACGAGGATCAGAACTTCTGCCAGCTTCTGCAGTCCGTTTGAATATTCCATCAACATTCCATCATCCTTGATTACTTCCATTGCAGCATTTTGAAGCGTTGCAAGCGTCCACAATGACCATCAACAGCAGCGAGCGGATTACAAAGGCTTACGGCAAAAACCTACCCACTACCGTTGACAAGTATCCAACTTCCCATGATGTTATGGAGGTCACAAGTACACCATGGTTCATCGACAATGATTTCGTCGAGTCGTCAGCGACAGAGTTCATCGATGTGCACGATCCAGCTACTAATGAGTTACTGACTCGAGTGCCCAGAACACAGATGAAGAGCTCCTGAGAGCAGTAGACTCTGCAGAGAAAGCCTTTCCTTCATGGAAGGCAACCTCAGTACTGGCGCGGCAGCAAATCATGCTTCGATTTGTGGCACTCATCAGGGAACACTGGGACCGTCTTGCTGCTGTCATCACGTTAGAACAAGGCAAGACTTTGGCAGACGCAAAAGGTGACGTTTTGCGTGGACTTCAAGTGGCTGAGGCTGCTTGCGGTGCTCCCGAATTGCTAAAAGGAGAGGTTTTACCTCTTGGAAAGGATTTAGAGACCAGGACTTATATGGAGCCCCTCGGTGTGGTAGCTTCGATCTGCCCCTTCAGTAAGTGACCCAAGTTGGTCGTCTTGAGAGACAACATGTTTCTACCCAATTGGGCAGCCCCTCCGATTTGTTTATTAACTAACTCTATAGATTTCCCTGCCATGATTCCGCTCTGGTCGCTCCCCATCGCTGTCGTGACAGGAAACACCCTTATTCTGAAGCCTTCGGAGAGAGACCCTGGAGCCGTCATGGTTTTGGCCGAGCTTTGTAAACATGCCGGCTTTTCCTCCTGGTGTTGTAAACATTGTACACGGCACGCATCGAGCGGTCAACTTTATCCTTGACGAGCCAAGGATTCAAGCCATCAGCTTTGTCGGAAGCAACAAGGTTGGCGAGTACGTGTATACTCGTGGCTCAGCCAACGGTAAACGCGCGCAGGCCAATCTGGGGGCTAAAAACCGTCAGATCAGTGTCGCAGTCCGGCAGTGCAACAGCGTGGTTAAGGCCATCGCGGGGGCGGCCTTTGGCGCCGCCGGACAACGTTGCATGGCTCTGAGCACTTTGGTCCTACTTCCCAATTCGGATGCGCTATTGGCAGAGCTGATCAAGTGTGCCAAGAACCTGAATGTTAACGGAGGGTTCGAGAAAGACGCAGATGTGGGACCTGTGATCACGCCCGAGAGCAAAGCTGGATTTGAGTCTGTCATTCAGTCGGCTGAGGATGAGGGCGCTACAATTGTTCGAATCTGGTATCCAAAGGCTTGAACTGGCGACCATCAAGAACAGGGAAATTGGATCGGGCCTACCATCATCACGAATGTCAAGCCTCACATGCGCTGCTACAAGGAAGAAATCTTCGGCCCTGTACTGGTTTGTCCGCAAGTCGATAGTTTCGAGGAAGCCATTAAACTCATCAATACCAATGAGTATGGCAATGGTGTCGCTGTATTTACTGAGTCCGGTTCAACAGCTGACTACTTCCGTCGAAACATTGATGCTGGTCAGGTTGGTATCAATGTTCCTGTTCCTGTGCCGTTGCCGATGTTCTCGTTTACGGGAAATAAGAGGAGTATAGCGGGAGGTGGCTCGAGTACCTTCTATGGAAGGCCAGGTGTGCGTTTCTATACACAGCAGCAAACAGTTACAAGTCGATGGGTCCATTCAGGATCCATCGAGGCCGGAAAGGCTCAGGTAGTTATGACTTACAACTAAGCACGTATACGAAGCTCAACGAAGACATGAAAAACATACTTGAATGGGTAAATGTTAACAGATGTATAAAATGGTTCAGGATGTAGAAGAATCCTTTGCTACCAAATTTTCCCATTGATTATACTCGTTTCTGTTTGCAAGTGAAGAACCGAGGCAAATAACGAACCAAGTCTCACAAAGTTGAGAATTACTTGATGTTCATCAGTAGCGAGAGTGGTGTAGCAATAGGTTTTTGTTTCTCTGAAGCTCATAAAACAACCAAAGCCCTTATACTGGATTCATCTTTTAGAGAAACTTTTGGAGGATATAAGGCGTTATCTTGTCATCCTTGTGCCTTACCAAGAACACCCCACTGCAAATAGAGGGTTTATCTAGTTCACAAGACAAATCTAACAGGCACACTCAGTCATTCTTCAAATCCACCATCAAATCCAATTTTATCTATCACTCTATCACTACTTGGTACCAAAAAGACGATCACCAATATCACCGAGTCCTGGCTTGACGTGGCCCTGGACATCAACCTCGGGGTCAATCGCGCCAGTCACGAATTTCGTGGCATCAGGCCAAACCCCAGCAGCCGCTTTAATTCCAATCTTGCTAGCTAATAAAGTGACGAGTGTCACATTCTCTACTCCCCAGTCCCTGAAACTGTCAGTCGTGAATCTCTATCAACACGCCATAAACTAACAGACCTTAAAATATTGATGGCTGCTGTGATAGTACCGCCAGTGGCCAGAAGAGGGTCGAGAACGTAGGCGTGTTTTATGCTTGTTTCTTTGGCTGGCAACTTATTGTAGTACTCAACAGGCTGCAGGGAAGCCTTGTCTCTGAAAAGGCCCAAATGATAGATGACCACGTCGGCGTCTTCGGGAAGCTCATCCAGGAAAGCCTCTGTCATTTGCATGCCGGACCGAAGAATTACTATAACCGCTACTTTCTCACCAGCAGCATGCGAAGAGACTGCTTCCTTGGCGACCAACGTGGTCAATCTCGTGACAAGTTGTCGAACTTGTTTGGGACGGAGGGATTGGTCTCGGAGCTCTGTTAGCAGGGCAGGGTAGGCATCATTTGTGCAAGTTGCAATTGAAGCGGCCATGGTGAATCTTGAGGGATTACGGTGGGCGAAGGAAAGAAAATCGATCGAGTTAGACCTTAGACCATTTTCCCTACTTCTCATGCATTGGCCCAGCCCGTGTTTTATAAGACGATGCGATCTTGGGACATACAGGCAAACAACAGTCCATGAACAACATGTGTAAGATGTCTATTCCACTGATTAATCAGTTATCTCATGCAAGGCAAGGTGTGCGACAAAAGATTTGAGGAGCTCAGGTCGACACGCCGCCAGGGGTGCACTACAGAGATAGGCCAGTCAATCTGACAGGTCCCAGTGCGGGGCCTCAGAACGATAAGTCTATAACCACCCCCCAGACCCCGGGGTACACAATTGAAAGCGGAGACACGGAACTACCTTACACCACAACGTTGTCTTGCGGCGCCGCCCAACATCATGATAATAATGTCAGCTTGACCAAAACTGTCCACGATACAAACAATACGACGTGATAAACATCCATCATCCCAAGAATCAACAGCGTTATCCAGATATTCAGTTAGTACCAAGCAAGAGCCGTACACTCATAATAATGGATGCCGATCGAAATTACCTCCTTTCTCTCCAGGCCGTTCGTGACCACGCGTCCAAGGTCCTCGCTGCGGCCAAGCATGGGAGCCTGAAGCATTTCGATTTCAACGAGAGCCGCATGAGCGATGTTGCAGACTTCGTATACAACATCATTGAGGTGAGGATCGTTCTTTGTTGTATTTCACATCGCGCGGTAGGGCTAATGACATATTGTTGTAGCGCGACTTTGGCCCCGACAAGTACGATATTATCCCCCCCCACGGTCGCTGGCAACATTTCGAGGTTGGAGGTATCCCACGACTTGACAATCTGATCAAAAGATGGTCTAGTAAACCTGGTGTCGATGAGATCGAGGTCACTCGTCGCTTAATTGACTTATTCTTTGTTTCGGTTCTCTTGGACGCAGGAGCTGGGGATTTGTGGCGGTATATGGAGTCCGGCGCTGAAAAAGTGGTTACGCGCAGTGAGGGTATCGCTGTGGCGTCACTGCACATGTTTACTGCCGGCGCTTTTAGCTCAAAGAGTGATTCTAAGGAAATTGTCGATGGTGGGCTTATATCTCCACGTCTATAGGTTTTCGGCTAACATATAACCGCATAGGCAAGGGACTCACTCAGCTGCAGGACGCTGATCTCATCAGCCACTTTCAATTATCTAACAACAACCCTTTAGTCGGAGTTTCATCCCGTCTGCAGCTCTTAAGAACTGTAGGCTTGTCTTTGCTAAGCCTTCCAGCTGTGTTTGGAGAATCAGGGCGGCCTGGCAACCTAGTTGGTAAAATTGCTTCGCATCGTCACGTATTAGAAGCCTACTAATATATGCTTGTGTAGACTACCTGCTGGGTAAAGCATCTGGCTCTAGAACCCTGGACTTTGAGCAGCTATGGTATTGTTTACAAGACGTTCTTATCCCATCTTGGCCAAAAGATCGCACTGTTTTCGATGGCAAGCCGATTGGAGATGCATGGCCTTTGGAAATCCTTGCTGAAATCGCTGAAGAAGGAGGGGATTGCAACGCTAAAAGTCGAATCCAGCCGTTCCATAAGCTTACGCAGTGGCTTGCTTATTCTCTTTCTGTACCCTTCGAGAGGCAACTCGGATATAACTGGAAGAACATTCAGCTTGGCACTGGGCTACCTGAGTACCGCAATGGCGGACTGTTTATTGATCTTGGTGTCTTGGTATTAAAAGCTAAGGATTTGGAGGAGGGAAAGAAGGCATCAGGCACCGAGCTTCCCCAATTTGATGCCTCGTCTGATATAGTGGTTGAATGGCGTGCTATGACTGTTGCATTATTAGATGAGTTGCATAAGATTGTGGAAGATAGGTTTATGACTCATGGGGTTACCTTGAGTTTAGCACAGATACTAGAAGCCGGAAGTTGGAAGTCTGGACGGGAATTAGCCGCAAAGCTGAGGCCTTATACTAAGTGCAGCCCGATTCTGGTTATCAGCGACGGCACTCTTTACTAGTGTCAGGATGAACATTCATGTAGTTTATAGTCAACTTCTTCGATAAAATCGCACCGCTCACAATGACTTTCTTCAAACCTTCAGGCTTTGCTGCATGTTTCAATAAGTGCCATCATGTATATTGGCATTGTCAAACTCGAACTTGTTATTTGTCAGAGTTATAGTGCTCTACCTATGACATGAATTAGCGGCAGACATGTGTGATTGAGACAGACATTTATTCTGTACATATCGGAACCGTGTTCATCTCCCTTCATAGTCGGACCGTAGTTTCTCTATTGCGTTACTAGCACCCTTAGCCATGTTCAACTTTGTTAGTCCGATACCGCCGCTCATAGAATAGTTGTGGAATATCATAGGAGAGCATACTACTGTCGATCGAGATTCGTTGCACATACAATCACACATCTGTAACACTCCGAGTGAAGGGCCCAGAGTCATGCTAAAATCCGCACCCCTCCCCTCGCAATCATCGTAGACATACACCATGAATTTATACAGTCTTTCCTTG